>JBBPBX010003817.1:50371-62546 GCA_038048925.1 Garcialebias charrua | reverse complement strand
TGTGGACTTGGAGAAGGCATTCGACCGCGTCCCTCGGGGGGTTCTGTGGGGGGTACTCCGGGAGTATGGGGTACCAGGCCCTTTGATAAGGGCTGTTAGGTCCCTGTACGACCGGTGTCAGAGCTTGGTCCGCATTGCCGGCAGTAAGTCAGGCTCGTTTCCGGTGAGAGTTGGACTCCGCCAAGGTTGCCCTTTGTCACCGATTCTGTTCATAACTTTTATGGACAGAATTTCTAGGCGCAGCCAAGGTGTTGAGAGGATCCGTTTTGGTGACCTTAGAATCGCTTCTCTGTTTTTTGCAGATGATGTGGTCCTACTGGCTTCATCAGTTCGTGATTTACAACTTTCACTGGAGCGGTTTGCAGCCGAGTGTGATGCGGCCGGGATGAGGATCAGTTCCTCCAAATCCGAGGCCATGGTCTTGAGCCGGAAAAGGGTAGCATGCCCTCTCCGGGTCGGGGAGGAGGTCCTGCCCCAAGTGGAGGAGTTTAAGTATCTCGGGATCTTGTTCACGAATGAGGGAAAACTGGAGCGTGAGATCGATAGGCGGATAGGTGCAGCGTCCGCAGTGAAGCGGGCGCTGTACCGGTCTGTCGTGGTGAAGAGAGAGCTGAGTCAAAAGGCAAAGCTCTCAATTTACCGATCGATCTACGTTCCCACCCTCATCTATGGTCATGAGCTTTGGGTTATGACCGAAAGAACAAGATCTCGGATACAAGCGGCTGAAATGAGTTTTCTCCGCAGGGTGGCTGGACTCTCCCTTAGAGATAGGGTGAGAAGCTCAGTCATCCGGGAGGGACTCGGAGTAGAGCCGCTGCTTCTCCACATCGAGAGGAGCCAGTTGAGGTGGCTCGGGCATCTGGTTAGGATGCCTCCTGGACGCCTCCCTGGTGAGGTGTTCCGGGCACGTCCCACCGGGAGGAGACCCAGAGGAAGACCCAGGACGCGCTGGAGGGACTATGTTTCTCGGCTGGCCTGGGAACGCCTTGGGATTCCCCCGGAGGAACTGCTCCAAGTGGCTGGGGAGAGGGAAGTCTGGGCCTCCCTACTTAGGCTGCTACCCCCGCGACCCGACCCCGGATAAGCGGAAGAAGATGGATGGATGGATGGATGGATATATATATATATATATGTGTATACAGGTCCTTCTAAAAAAATTAGCATATTGTGATAAAGGTCAGTATTTTCCGTAATGTAATGATAAAAATGAAACTTACATATATTTTAGATTCATTGCACACCAACTGAAATATTTCAGGTCTTTTATTGTTTTAATACAAATGATTTTGGCATACAGCACCCAAAATTCTTGTCTCAAAAAATTAGCATTTTTCATTCGACCAATAAAAAAAAAGTGTTTTTAATACCAAAAAAGTCAACCTTCAAATAATTATGTTCAGTTATGCACTCAATACTTGGTCGGCAATCCTTTTGCAGAAATGACTGCTTCAATGCGGCGTGGCATGGAGGCAATCAGCCTGTGGCACTGCTGAGGTGTTATGGAGGCCCAGGATGCTTCGATAGCGGCCTTAAGCTCATCCAGAGTGTTGGGTCTTGCGTCTCTCAACTTTCTCTTCACAATATCTCACAGATTCTCTATGGGGTTCAGGTCAGGAGAGTTGGCAGGCCAATTGAGCACAGTAATACCATGGTCAGTAAACCATTTACCAGTGGTTTTGGCACTGTGAGCAGGTGCCAGGTCGTGCTGAAAAATGAAATCTTCATCTCCATAAAGCTTTTCAGCAGATGGAAGCATGAAGTGCTCCAAAATCTCCTGATAGCTAGCTGCATTGACCCTGCCCTTGATAAAACACAGTGGACCAACACCAGCAGCTGACATGGCACCCCAGACCATCACTGACTGTGGGTACTTGACACTGGACTTCTGGCATTTTGGCATTTCCTTCTCCCCAGTCTTCCTCCAGACTCTGGCACCTTGATTTCTGAATGACATGCAAACTTTGCTTTCATCCGAAAAAAGTACTTTGGACCACTGAGCAACAGTCCAGTGCTGCTTCTCTGTAGCCCAGGTCAGGCGCTTCTGCCGCTGTTTCTGGTTCAAAAGTGGCTTGACCTGGGGAATGCGGCACCTGTAGCCCATTTCCTGCACACGCCTGTGCACGGTGGCTCTGGAATCGGCCCTTCTCCACAATCTTCCTCAGGGTCCGGTCACCTCTTCTCGTTGTGCAGCGTTTTCTGCCACACTTTTCCCTTCCCACAGACTTCCCACTGAGGTGCCTTGATACAGCACTCTGGGAACAGCCTATTCGTTCAGAAATTTCTTTCTGTGTCTTACCCTCTTGCTTGAGGGTGTCAATGATGGCCTTCTGGACAGCAGTCAGGTCGGCAGTCTTACCCATGATTGTGGTTTTGAGTAATGAACCAGGCTGGGAGTTTTTAAAAGCCTCAGGAATCTTTTGCAGGTGTTTAGAGTTAATTTGTTGATTCAGATGATTAGGTTAATGGCTCGTTTAGAGAACCTTTTCATGATATGCAATTTTTTTTTAGATAGGGATTTTGGGTTTTCATGAGCTGTATGTCAAAATCATTCAGTGTTTCCCCTACCATTATACAAGCGGGGTGCCCCACCCCGTCAACAGAACTGAGCACCCCACCCACGAAACCAAACTTGTCCCCCCACCCGGCACTGACATAGCACTAAGCTGCACAAAATACAGGCTCTCTAGCTAAAAAGCTAAAGGGGCCTCTTCCCTCATGCTGAAAGCTCCCTACCCCTGCTCAAAAACTGTTGGTACAAGCTTCGCTCAGACATGTCTCCATCCCTCCCCATCAACAAAAATTATGGATGAGATGAGCACCCCGCCATGGCAAGTTAACTAGGGGAAACACTGTATATATACTGTATATAATTGGAACAATGGTTCCAATCATATAAACATCTTCGGCATCCTCCTGAGACAATTCGGAAAGGCAGATCAGCTTCCAAACTCCGCCTGAATCCATGATGTATCTTGCTGCATGCATCTCAGCGTGGCACAATAATTCTCCAGGACCCTGTCGCTTTGTTGGAAAAATTTTATCCATTGCTTTGAAAGTCCAGCTGACCAGATCCATGACAGTAGTTTTACATTTCAGACAATGTGTAAATGGGAGCATCAATACACAAGACAAAAAAGCAGGACGACAAAGGGAGAGGGAAGAAAGGCGTCCGTCTTGCACGTGAGCGAGTGAGGAAAATCTGTGTTATGGAACCGTGATACTGTATATGCTTTTGTTAAAAGGGGGTTTTTGCTCAATACCTCATACTCAAACAGCAAGTGAGGAAAGAATTTAAATATGCTAGAGTGAACTACAAGGAAAGGATGGAGAACATGCTCAGGTCCAATGATGCCCGGCTGTCGTGGGAGGGTGTGCAGTCTATGATGGGGATGCCAACTAAAAAAAACTCACGTTACTCTTATCTCCTCATCTTTAGAACTGTCAAATGATTTTCATTTATCTTACTATGTTTTTGCACTAATGACTTTATTGAGGAGCTTTCTGGTTTTAAAGAAGCCCCATCAGGTGCACTGGACACTGGAATCAAAAAAGGCGTTCAATACAAGATCAACTGGACTTTATTTGTTACAGAAGACGTTTCGACCTCTATCCAGAGGGCTTTATCAATTCAATGCACCGACTGTGTGCGTGTGGACTTATAACAGTCTTAAGAGTCACACACCAACATATGTAAATTGCAAGCTGAGGTAACACATACATGTAAATTGACAGATCACACCTTAACAGTAGGGGGTTCCCTTGAGGTCTCTGACAGAAGACACAACTGTATGTAAATTGACAATACACACCTCACAACCCAACAACAGAGGTTTCTCAAAAAACTTTGCTAGTCTAATTCACAGACAAGACACCTCTGCTCCCATCCGGTGTAAAACGTTTGGGAATCAGCCCCAAAACTGAGTTATAAGTCTTGGAAAGTTGAAATGGACACTGGACACTGGAAGTGCGTTTAACCTTTTTAAAAAACCAAAGAAAGGAAAAGTCCATGTCCTGAGGACAGAGAGGGTCATATGCTTAAGAACTGTGCCCTGCGGTTAGCAGACATTTTTTTTTGTTTTCTTTTTACCATGTCTCTCCAAACCTATAGTGTCCCTTAGCTCTGGACTCCGTTATTGTTCCAATTCCAAAAACCAAGACTACTCAGTAGTCACTGAACAATTTCAGGCATCTTGCCCTGACTTCATTAGTATGAAGTCATTCGAAAAACTGTTTTGGGAGACCCTCTTGTCAAAGGTTTGGATTCAAACCAAATCAAACATTTGGACCCACTTCAGTTTGCTTATCTGACGTGTAGAGGAGTGGCGGACGCAACAGGAACTCTTAAATATGATTTTAAGACATCTTGAAGGTACAAAAACTTTGGCAAGATTGTTTTTAATTGTCTTTTCATCTACTTTTAATTGTATTCAGTCTCACATTTTAGCAGAGAAACTACAATGCCTGTACAGTCTCGACTCTGACATCATATGTTGGCTTGTGGACTTTTTAACTGTTCGGTCTCAGCGGGTCAGGGTCAACCGGGTTCTCTCTGATGTCCTTTTCTGCACCACTGGTTCCGTTCAGAGCTGCGTTCTTTCGACCCTTTTATTTATTTTATATAAAAACTATTGTTGCAGTCAGTGTCCAGAACGTCAAATTTTAAGGTTTGCTAGTGATGACCCAGACACGGAGCCTTTGGTCGGGGACTTCTTCCTTTTTAAAGTTAAATGTTTCTAAGACAAAGAAGATGGTCATTGATTTCAGAAAATACTCTTCAGTTGCAGCTCCTGTGGTCATTAATGGTGGTACATCAATTTAAATATCTGTTCTTGATGACAAACTGACCTTTGACCCCCATGTGAAGTCACTTTGGAAAATGGCCCACCAGAGAATGTATTTTTATCTGAAGCTCTGTGGTTTAATGTTGATTATACTTTTATGACAATGTTTTATTGAGTCTCTTAACTTTTACCTTCATCTGTTGGATTGGACTTTTGACATGTAAAAACAGGAACAAACGCTCTGGGATTGTCAGGATGTGCAGCAACATTTCTGGCATAGCTCTACAGAACCTCACTGACCTACAGAACCTCACTGACCTACACAAGGTGAGGTCAGTGAACAAGGCCAGGCTGATTCTGACAGACCCTGATCACCCACTCCATGGTGAGTTCAGGTTGCTTCCATCTGGATGCAGGTATCTGCTGCCCAGATGTAGAACGAACAGACTTAAAAACTCATTCATCCCTGTAGTGATTAGATTTCTCAATGAGCACTGATGATTTCTGTACTTTTGTCTTGTAGTGGAGTGGTACACCTGTTTCTCTGAAACCGTCCGTGAGAAACCTTTTCTTGGAAAATCTTCAAGGGAAGAGTGGACACTGTTTATTCCATTAATTTGAATCAAAAACACAAATTCAATCACCAAGAGACTTTTTAATTTGTTCTAATTCAAATATATCAAAAGAATAACCTTGTGTTTATTGCATGATCGTTGTTATTGTTCAATATTTTGATAATCAAAGACTCTGTCCAAGCCAAGGACATGTCAAATTGAACTTTCAGTATTTGTTTAGAAGTTTAAAGAGCAACTCCACACCCTGTGGATCGGTAACTCCTCCTTCCAAAATCTCCCTGAAAATGGGCGTGTCGAGAGACAAGGAGGGGTGGAGGTAGAGTTGTGCTTTTGTTCACGCCTCCACCTGCAACAACCTAAAAAAAATTAAACCTCTAGCCAACAACATACACCAAGCAACAACAAAGAATAAACATGTAGATGTATTTATCCATTCCACCCATTCCATCCAAAACCAAAGGCCTAAAAAAATGAAAATGAAAATAAAAATAAAACCCCTTGTCAGGAGTGAAATGCAGCACTTCCATATCCACAATATTCTTGAGGGTGTCACTGTAGAAGCGAATGTGCATTGTACTTCCTGTCCGACACCGGAAGTGCCTGTATTCCATAGGCGGAGTATGGATCGCGGGTGTTTTTGAAAGTTATTTTCATTCATTTTATCGGAGCAAACACAGCTTTTGTTTAAACGGAACGTTTACTGAAATGTCCTACCGGGGTTCAGGTACCTGCTGTGCTGTTCGCGGCTGCACCAACAACCGGACCAAGCTAAATCTTTGGCTAAAACAACAGTGTTTTCAACACGGACCCAAAACAAAGAAAGAGTGTTCCTGCATCCTACTCTATGGCTGTGTCTGCGCGATCAGGTAACATCTGTAATTTCTTTTTATTCAGGGAGGGTTTATTAATGAGAGTTTTGGATGATTTACTGTCTTAAAATGATATATGTCAGGCGCGACCGGTATTTTTAGCCGAGATAGCTGCTAATAAACCTTAGCCGAGAGGCCGGAGCAAACGCGTTCGCTATTTATGTATTTTTAAATTATGTCTGCGCGATCAGGTAACATCTTTTTATTCGGGGAGGGTTTATTAATGAGAGTTTTGGAAGATTTACTGTCTTAAAACGATAGATCTCAGACGCGACCGGTATTTTTAGCCGAGATAGCTGCTAATAAACCTTAGCCGAGAGGCCGGAGCAAACGCGTTCGCTATTTATGTAGTTTTAAATTATGTCTGCGCGATCAGGTAACATCTGTAATTTCTTTTTATTTGTCCCTCCTCTTTTAACAAAACGAGTGGTGTTCCCACATTTTTAATGAACTAAAACAACAAAGTTTGGACTGTCTTCAACTGTATTACTCGCATGTAAACAAACGGTGTTTCCGGTCAACCGGAAGTCGTGTGCACATTTCGCGCAAAGCGTCATGGGACGTAGGAATAATGTGGATAAGTTATGCACTTCTCATCTCTGCAAGGGGATTGGCTCTGCTTGAACCACCTGTGTGACATCACACATGAGCAGACATGTCACACATGAGCGTTTGCACAAATAAGAAAATTAAGGTGTAATCCACCAGTTCAACCCATAGAACTACCGTAAACACATTTTTAGACCAAATATTGCCAAATATTGCCAATTTACACAGATATGCACAATTATGTGAGAATAAACACAGCCATAGTGCTAGATAACATTTTAAACACATTCTAGGGAGTTTATCAGCTAAAAAAAGTTAATTTTGGGTTTAGTTCCTCTTTAAAGGAGACCAAATATTGGTTTTATAAATTTTTATGGTATGTCTGTGTGCTATCCAGACCATGTTCATTCAATTTAATGCACAAAATAATTCTTAGAAAATAAAATATCCCCTTTCTAGTTGTGCCTTTTCTCACTTCCGATCTGAACAGGCTGTTTATGATAAGGCCACGCCCTTCAAAAATCTGTTGACATTAACTCCGCCCTCCAAAGGGGACCCTGAGTCAGACCCAGAGGCAGACGCCATTTTGGGCAGGGCAAATGAGGCGCTGACGCGTCGCGTAGGCCGCTGAGAAACATCCATAAGTTCACCCTCCATGTTAAAAACTCTTCGTTTGACTCTTCGAAAACAAGCAATAAGGCTGCAGAGTAACACACTGGCTGCTAACTGCTATACACGCTCTCTCTAGCGGGGACCGCTTTTTTCACGGACCACATCCGGCGCGGACCGGATATGGTCCGCGAGCAGTCGTCCGGTTGATTTAAGAGCCCGTAAATAAGTTTTTTCGTTGATAGATAATTAGTTATTAGCGGTACTGCATTTTAACAACAACGAAACATCGAACTCTAGTAGCCATTGTGCTGAGATGAACTCAGGAAAAACAACCGTGACGTCTTTTATACTGAAGTGGGTGGAGCATCACCAGGGGTTGCTAGGTGAGGGGCTGGACTCAGGTTGGGGTGGGTTGTCCTGCCGCTTGTGACATCACAAGCTGCCAGGATTTGAAAACGAGACATTTATATCACTGAAAAATAAATATACTTAGAGTAAATATACCACTGGGTGCATTTTTTTGGCCCTAGGACTGTTTTTTTAAGAAGTACATAACCAAAGTTGAGTAAAAAAAACATTAAAAAGTGAATTTTGGATCTGTGGTCCCCTTTAAGACAGTAATCAGTTTAATCATAAAGCTGGCGCCTGAAGTCTAACACTTTATTCTCTCCCTCTTTCTGAACACTCATCTCTGCCTTGACTGCTAATAAACTCTCTGACATCAATTAAACTCCTCCTAATTCCTGGTTGAAGAACCAATGGAACGGAGCGAGCACGCTGAGATCAAGCTCCCTTTAAAAGCTTCCACTTCCTTGAACTTTTCAGTTCTGCTGGAGAAGTTGAGATGTGATGTTTCTCCTAAAGCTGTATGAACGCTGGTCATTGAGTCAAAGACCTCGTCATCGGCTAAGGATTTATGGCACGCTTGCTGTAAAATCCGAACCGAGCTTCAAAGCTCAAACCTTTGAATAGAAATTCCTTTTGAGGAATATTTTATTCTGAAAACCAACAAGGAACTGCCGCTACTTCTGCCATTCAACGCGGACGCAGAAGACTGAAAGGTAACGTCTAAGGCTGGTCTGCCTTCTCCTACTGGAGCCTAGACTGATCGTCTTGCAAGGTAAAGAGTCGTCGATGTTACCAGCATACCTGTGTTTAGCTGAAGAGTCGCATGGAGAGTGTCATTCTGGTTGAAATTCACTCATTCACCCAGTCATAACGACTCCTCCTTCCTTCCTTCCTTCCTTCCTTCCTTCCTTCCTTCCTTCCTTCCTTCCTTCCTTCCTTCCTTCCTTCCTTCCTTCCTTCCTTCCTTCCTTCCTTCCTTCCTTCCTTCCTTCCTTCCTTCCTTCCTTCCTTCCTCCTATTCTCTTAAACGTAACTTGCCAGTAACTTAAGTTAAAATGCCTTCAGATATAAGTAATTTACCATCTCATTACTTGATTCTGTTGTTCCTACAAATTACCTACGTGTGATTTACATTCTGTGCTGAAGTTTAATTTATAGGAAAATTGATCAGAACCAATCCAGTGTACATGTTATGATGTAATTTTAATGATTTGTTAATAAATGACCGCATCTCCTGATGGGTCAACTATGATTAACGTTTCATGGTCACTTACATCTCATCATCTGGTCACACAATTTATTGTTTAATCCGAAAAAGAAGAGAATCCGTGAATAATTGATGATAAGGTTGTGTCAGGATAACACCTGCTCATACTCTTATATACTAGTGGACAACATGTCTCCTACATTCTGGTGGACGGTACCCCTGTCATACTACATATTGGTGGCCCGTACATGTCTCCCTACAGTCTTAATGTCTTGTCTAGTATGGATGTTTTATGCTTCTACTGACTGTGAAACAAATTGCCACTCAGGGATAATAAAGATTCTTGAACCTGAACTAATTAAACATGCGTTTAATAACCCTTAGAAAATTTTTGAAAATAATATAAGGGAGTGCATCCCTGCTTGAAAAACCAGATTGTGGGCCACAGGAAGCTGCTTCAGCATCTTCATCTTTCTACTTGGTGATTGGTTAAATACTATATACAGTGCAGACATGCAGCAGTCAGGTATTTTTCTTTTAAGTGGCCAGAATCAGCCAATTAAAACGTGTTGCTCTCTAGTTTGAAGGCAGGAACAGACAGAAAAGACAGAGGAAACATGTAGTGCTGAAATCATGCTTTATTAAATCAGTAATGCATCAAACTCCAGGAGGAAGAAATTTAGTTCTACATCAGCAGAATAATTCAATCAAAGTGCAGGGCTGCAGATCGTCTCACAGGAGATAAACGCTGTGATGTGAACAAAGAAAACCCCGACTAACGAAACGGTGAAATGACTAAAATCTACACTCACACCAAAAGCACAAACATGGTAGCTACAATCCTCCCGGAGATGGCGCTGTTTCTGCCCAGCAGAGCTGGCGCTGACTTCTTGTTTTACTCGTGGCCAGAAGATGTTTCCGTTGAGAAGCCCGCTCAGCTGTCCTGTGGCAGAAACGGCGCTCTTTATTTAAATGAATCTTGACGCAGAGAGGGCAGGCCGCTCGCACTCTCCGCAGGTCATCACGTCATGGCAGTACGACGCAGTCGGTCTGAGCACAAGGCCGGTTCACGTTGCTTACATGAGGGTGATGCAAACAACGCTCAGGGCCTTACGCTCATGGTACAACTGTAAAATCTCACGCACAGACGCGTGTAAAAAAAACTTAGTCTTTCTGTTTGTGGTTCGTAACATCAGCAGGGAGCCTCTCTACCTGCTGAGGCAATCTTAGACTTCAACGGATCGTTGAGGCACAGAGTTTAGTTTCTCACTTTAACAGGGTATTCGTTCCTGTCGAAACTTTCTCCTGTTCAACTACATCAAATTTCTTTAAGTTTCAGTTTATATTATTGTCATAAATAACAATGCATACATTTCCCATAACCGGTAAAGTCGGCTATATACATTATGTACATGTCACAGAAAAATGGATCAAACATCCCAAGTCAGTGTTATCCAATATGGCACATTTTACATCTTTAGACTTCAGTCTAGTTTGGCAAAAAACTAATGTCAAGTTTGGTACAAAAATAGTTCCTATTTACAAGAAAATTCCTGATCTTTGTCAAGTAATGTTGTAAATAAAAAGTCTGGGATGAGGGAAATGGGGGAAATCAAATTTTCCTTTTTTTTTATACATGGGCCGGATGTGAATGTTAACAGTTGCAGAGTCTGAGCCGAGCTCGTTGGACAGTTGGAGGGTGTACGCTCCTGTGTCGGCGTCCTTCACCGCAGAGATCATCAGCGTGGACAGATCATCTGCATTCCCCACACGGAACCGCTCGTCCTCCTTAGGGAGAGTCCAACCTGACCGGACCCATTGTACGGAGGGGTGGAGAGCCTGTTAACGAAGACAGGAACCAAGTCAGTGATGGAGCTTGACTGACTCTGTTTTCCCTTCATCTCATCATTGTCTCAACATTTATAACGACCCAGAAAACAGTTTTGAAAGATTTAAATACAAAAGCAAGCTGTGCTTTATTTTATTTATTTATTTTTTGATTGAGCACTCAAAATATGGCCACATGACTCACTGGTTGCTTGGTCACAAGTTCACACTTGCTCACAGTTCAGTGAGACAGGAAAATTTACTCGTTTCTCTCAATTTTAATTCAATTTTGAGTCACCAGCTAGTTTCTGACAGTCACAGCACAGTGTTATATACACTGTATTCTAGGGATGCACGATATTATCGGCATGGTATCGGTATCAGACAATATTAGCGATAAAGTTAAATACCGGATATCGGCCATTCCATCAAAACAACTAACCGATATAAAAGGTGCTGTGTGTGTATAGTAGTCCTCAACTTACGTTTCGGGATTACGTCACGCATCTCGTAAAAATCTTATTTTATGTGTTTAAATGTTCTTGATTTTATGTGTACGGCACTTTGTTGCAGCTATGGTTGTTTTAAATGGCTTTATAAATAAAGTATTATTATTGTTATTATTATTATTATTTTGAAGCAGCTGCTCCAAGTGGCTAGGGAGAGGGAGGTCTGGGCCTCCCTACTTAGGCTGCTACCCCCGCGACCCGACCCCGGATAAGCGGAAGAAGATGGATGGATGGATGGATGGATTTTGAAGCAGATTTACGCAGTTTCCGGCGGTTTCCGTTTAGCATCGGATGCTACAAAACTTGTTGGAGCAAGCTGGACAGACAGCCGGCTTTGTACGGACCATGTGTCCGATCAGAGGTTGCTGCGCTCGGATACATGAGCTGGAAACACTCGGTGAACTCTGTGGATGTCTCAGGCGGAGGAACGGCTTCGCAGCCTCGGATGTTGGTGGGACACCGAGCTAACATGCTAACAGGCAGAGAAACGGCTTCACCAGCTCCCAGTAGGTTATTAACTCTTTTTTCCCTTCATTATGGCTCCAAATGTATGGAGCTAACATGCTAACAGGCCTTACTGTAAACAGTCTTGATCGTGCAAACTACAGGCAGCCTCAGATGTTGGAGGGACACCGAGCTAACATGCTAACAGGTGGAGGAACGGTTTCACGAGCATACAAGGCCATTAACTCTTTTTTCCCTTTCATTATGGCTCCTAAATGTATGTGGTTTTTGATAATTATGTAGGGTAATGTGTTAGGATAGGCTAAGTGCTTGGTAAAATAAAGTACTGTACGTATGAGGTGCCGTTTGGACGTATTTTCTGACTTACGTCAATTTTCGAGTTACAAACGGGCGTAGGAACGGAACTTGTTCGTAAGTCGGGGACCACCTGTAT
>JBBPBX010003817.1:24410-50274 GCA_038048925.1 Garcialebias charrua | reverse complement strand
TATATATATATATATATATATATAAGATGCTGTTTTTGTATGACAATCCAGTGACAAGGATGCCTGCAGCGCCAGCACGTTATGACATCACGTGCGCCGTATTATCCCTCGGGGATAATAAAGGAACTTGAACTTGAGTTTAGATTTGTGAAAATACACATTTGCACTGTTCGAGTGTTGTCGTAGTGTTAGAGAGAGTAAATGTTATGAATAAATTTGATATTAAATATAATCCAAGTTGCAGTGGTACATCATTTTCAGCCCCCTTTTTGGCATCTGCATTTGGTAGCAGGCCAAATTGACAAAGACCATGCAGAAGAATGTATTTTAATTCCACAGCAGAGAAAGCTGTGTAGACTCTGTCAGTAGGTGTAGGGGGAAAAAATATATGTGTTGTTATCGGCCAAATAGGTTTTAACGTATAGGAATATCAGATATCGGCCAAAAATCCAATATTGTGCATCCCTACTGTATTCCATAAACAATGTATTTCATTCAGGTATGTGTACATGTTAGAGGGGTAGAGAGGGCTGTGATTCACCACTGGTTTCAGATTTGATGTGGTTCAGTCAATGCATGCATTTCAAATATTAATTGCAGGTTGCAAAAAAAAAAAAAAAAATTGGTGGTGGGTTGTCAGGAATTTCCACAATGCTTTTACAATCCAGCTCCTCACACTTCTGTTGTTACAGACACATCGATGTACACTTCTCACCTCTTTTAGCCCCAGTGGTAAGGCATTCAACATTGGAACAGGAAGACATTTCCATCGTTTGGCTGCTGGAGCTCATGGAAACCAATGACTCAGCCATCGTGGCAGAGAAGTTAGTTGCAGACATGCTCTCAAACGAATATTGGCCAACAGCGGAGCGTGAACTGCTGCTGTAGCTGCTGGCCTCTGTTTGAACAGAGGAGGCCAAGAAACCTTTCTGCATGCTCTCAGCAGCATCAGTAGGAGCTCTGCCTTCCACAGTCATAATTTTTGTTGGGTCCTCAACAAGAGCTGTGAAATTGCAAACAACAAGCAAAAAGCTCAGACCGTGAAGTGCAGAGAGAACAAGAGCCTGTATGCAGACATAGTGCCTAAACTGAAGTGTCTTGGATTTCCATTTAAAACTATTTCAGCCTTGATTTGAGTCCAAGTGTCTTTTTATGACAAGTTTGATCATGCAGACCAATGACAGTAAAGCAGCCTTCTCAATAACTTTTTATGTTGGAGGTTAACGGCTCAGAGTAGGAGGCTATTTCCTAACACCAACACATAGATGTTCTGTGCGGTGAAAACGTTGTGAACGCAGACTGTTTAAACACTTATTGATGAAAATGTCTCAGACATGAAAAGTGTTATGAAGTCATAATAAGCAGCAGCTGTCAATCAATTTTGCAGAACAAGATAACATACATTTTCAAGTAGGGGTGCAAATCTCTCAGTGTCTGGAGAATCGATTCAATTCCGATTTTTGGTGTCACGATTCGATTCAAAATCGATTTTTCGATTCAGAAACGATTTTTGATTCAGAAACAATTTTTCTATTAAAATGGTCACAAATTTAGTTTCAGTTTTGTAACTGACAAGCTGAAAAGAATAAACAACTGTAAACAAATGGAACATTTATTTAAAACAATAATTTTAGGTTCCTTATTGTATCAATTTTTTTGCATTGTTTGATATTTATACCAAAAAATAGGAACAAAAAATACAGGAATGCATTCAATTCTGTAACTTAAATAACCAGTATCAGGTTAGCTTTTTGCTCTGTTACTTATAGAAGATTATTGTTTGAATTGATTGTTTGAACTTGTTTTGTTTATGAAAAAAGGGGCAGATAAAATAAGATTTCTTCTTCTTTCTGCCACTTTTCATTTTATGTATTCTTTCATATAATAACAATAATTAATTTAATTTATAACGTACTTTTCAATAACAAAAATCTCAAAGTGCTATGAGATATGGTTTTATTTTCTTTATCTTTTGGGTTTTAATGTAAAAAAAATAAAATAATCAATTTTGGGGTTTTTAGAATTGATTCTGAATCGCCAGGACTAAGAATCTAGATTCTTTAAAAAAAAATCAATTTTTTTTCCTGCACCTCTATTTTCAAGAATCTAATAAATTATTATTTCACAATAAATTTATCTTTATTCTTTATCTTGCAGTAGTCCCAGCTGAACACATGCAGCTCAAAAACTTCACTTTGTTTTCTGAAACTACAGACAAGATTGTGAAATCTGAGTGACATCAAAAGCATCATGTTGTGAACATTTGAAAAAGACAATTTTAACCCTTTAACTTTATTCATGTTCCTCCAGGGGGAAAATCAACCACCTTAAAATACTAGTTTTAAATACTTTCTCCAAATAAACTTCTCAGTTTTTAAGAGCTGTCTTTGCCTGAAATACAAATATCAAATTTTAATGATTTTTTATTTATTTATTTTATTTTAATGCTGTAAGGATTTTTTGTTAAAAAACTCTACACTACAGTTTTTTTTAATTTATAAAATATTTATTTTATGGTAATAAAAAAAAAGGTGTATTGTCCTCCATAAGACTGCCCTTTGTGTCAACATTCACATCCTCTGCTCTCCAGAGCTAGAACAGAAATATGTTGTATTTATTGCACAAAACAAAAGATTTATAGGTGTAGGTTTAAAGGACAGCATGTTTTTGTCTTACCTTGTACAGTGATTGTGCAGGTGGATGCTGCTACTCCAGCAGCATTGGTAACAGTGCACTTGTACACCCCACTATCAGAGATTTCTGATTCGTAGATCTCTAGATGAGCTGAACCACCATCCTCCAATATTTTATATTTCCCACCCTGAGACAGAACCTAATCATCAAGAAAATATGGTTATTATTGGTTATCTTGAATATCAAAATATTGTCTTTCACAGTATTACCTTTCCATCCTTCATCCAGGAAACTGCAGGTTTAGGTTCTCCTGTCATCTTTACTGACAGTTTGATGATAGAGTCAGGGATTGCAGTGATGTCACGCAGTTCAGCTGAGAAGGATGGCTTCTTTTCAAGAGGTGGTGACATCACTCTCTTTGGTGACTTGAATGGAGAGATCCCTTGTTCCTTTTCAGATGGCGTTGGAGATTTGGGAGTAGGGGACTTTGGTGTTGGAGACTTTGGTGTTGGAGACTTTGGTGTTGGGGATTTTGGTGAGACTGGGGACTTAACCCTTTGAGGTGACTTGATGGGCTCAGGGGACTTTAATCTCTGAGGAGATTTGACTGGCTCAGGAGACTTGGCAACAGGAGATTTAGCCTCTGGAGAAGTAACTCTGGGAGAGGCAACTACTTCTTCCTTTGACTCAGACTTTTTGATTGTTAAAGTGAAATGGGCTTCCTGTTTTCCTCCAGTGTTTTCTACAAGTAGTGTGTAGTTTCCTTCATCTGACATCTCAACAGCAGAGATCTCAAAGGTGGAGATGAACTGAGTAGAGACAATGTTGTGACGGGCAGAGGAACCAACAGCTTCTCCTTCACGTAGCCAGGTGATAGAGGGGGCTGGATCACCATCCACATCACACTCAAATCTGGCGTTTTCTCCCTTCTCCACAGTCATGGACTTTGGTTTGGTTATGATTGTGGCAGGAACACTTGGCTTCTCCTTTGGCTTCTGGACAACAGTGGTAGTCTCTTTAGCAGTTTCAGTAACAACTTTTTCTACAGTTGATTTAGAAGATGATACATGGTACACTTCTGTCCGGGTCATCTCTGGTAGATGGGCTGATGGAGGTTCCTCGTCCTTGCGGAGAGATGAGAAAGCAGCATATTCTTCACCTGTTACATCCAGTGTAGCATAGTCGGAAGTCTCTCCTTTATAGTTCTTACAGATCACACGATAGGTACCAGTATCTTCAGTCTCACAGTTGTTGATCTGGAGAGTTAAAACACCACTGAAGTTGGTCATGTGGTATTTGCTGTTCTGATGAATTTCTTTACCATTGTGGAACCATGTGATCTCAGGCTCAGGCTTAGCTTGAATATTTAGGGTAAATCTTGTGTTAGTGCCATAGGGTACACGATGTGATCGCATCCTGATGGTAATACGTGGGGGATGGTCAAGGCTAAAGGGAGCCTGTGTCACCACCTCAACTGTCTTCTCTATAGATTTTCTCTC
Organism: Garcialebias charrua; assembly: GCA_038048925.1. Classification (NCBI taxonomy): domain Eukaryota; kingdom Metazoa; phylum Chordata; class Actinopteri; order Cyprinodontiformes; family Rivulidae; genus Garcialebias; species Garcialebias charrua. The sequence continues at coordinate 46,141 of JBBPBX010003817.1, read as the reverse complement.
TGATCTGAGAGCCTGCTTCCTCTCTTCATACCTGGATAAAAAGTCAACTTTAGGAAAAGTAACATCAGTTTTCAAGGTTTTCTCTTGGGTAAGATATTTTATTGTTGTTGGTTCAGGTGAAGGAAGCTTTTTAATTGGTTTAGGCATATATTCTGCTGTAAAAGTAGTCAGGTGTTCAGATTCAGTGATCTCAGAGATGGATGAAACTGCAACATCTGCTTCCTTTTTGACAATTCGTGTCTTCTCCTCAAATTCCATCTGTTTGAGCTGACTCTTGTACGTTGAGATTCTCTCTGTGGTTGTATGTGGACGTAGCAGTTCCAGATCTTCTCTCTCTTCAAATACTTTTTGTTTCTGCCTTGGAGGTTTGTATGTGGCTTTGTCATGACGTTGGCGAAGGTCAACAAAGCTTGGTCCAGCCTCATATTTAGATGGAATTCTGTAGGAGTTGTATTTTTTTGCCTCTTCTTCCTTCTCACTATCGACTCTCCTTGGAGAGGAAGGATGTAAAGCAGACAGTTCGAAGCGAACTGGGCTGAGACTTGGTGGAGAAGCAGAGTAGCCTAGTTCAAGCTCCTCTTCCAGACGAAGTCTCTCCTCCTCTGTTCTTTTCATGGACAGATACTCATCCACAGGTAGCATTAACTCCTCATCTGAGAGATCACCCAAAGACCTCCTCCTGATTCTGCGATAAGAATCCATCTCAGGAGAAGAAGTGCGATATCTTGCAGGCCTCACTGTCTCCAAGTCATCTTGAGTCAGAGATGAAATTCGCCACTGAGGCTTATACTGTTCCTTGATTCTGATGGGAACCTCATAGAACTGTTCCCACCTGGAAAGGCGAATACGTTTCATTCTCTTCTGCCGAATTTTTTCCATTGGTTCAGGGAACTCATATTGATCCCGCAGCTTCTTGTACCATTTCATGTCAGAGAGTGGCTGGAAGTGTTTTATTTCCACATCCTCTTCAAGAACAGCAGGGTTAATGATGCGAGGTGTGGGGACAACATAAGGCATACGCATTCTCTTCTCATCTGCCCGTTTCTTCCTCTCCTCTTGTTCTTTCTTTTTCTCAGCCTCAGTCTTTTCACCTTTCTTAGTTGTGACAGCAGGTTTGAACATGGTGGCTGCTTCCCTGACAGCTTCTACAGCTAAAGGTGGCAGAGGTGAAACAACAGTACCTGCCAAAATCTGGGACAGTCTGACCTTTTTGTTTAATTCTTCCTGCCCAGCCAGCTTTTTCTTCTCCTTTTCACTGGTCTCATAGTCTTTCTTGACATGAATCACTCTTTCTACTTTGAGTGTTGCTTGGCAACTGGCAGATCCAGCAGAGTTGGTAGCTGTGACTCTGTACACACCAGAGTCCTCAGGAAGAGTGTCTTTCACATGAAGGATATAATAGTCCAAGCCCTCGTGAACCACCTCAATGGATGGTCCAAAGGCTAAAGGTGTGCCATCCTTCTCCCACTTCAGTGTTGGGTGGCCAGAAACTCTGATTTCAAAACGAACATTCTGACCCTCCTTGCATTCAACATTTGCCAGCAACCGTTTGAACATGGGCCTCAGGGTAAGGTCTGCTGGTTTAGGTCTAGGCACGACAGTAAGGCGAGCCTTGCAGCTGTCATCACCATACCTGTTGCGAGCCACAACACTATATTCAGCATCGTCTTCTTTCTCCAGATTGTGGATAATCAACTGGTACAAGCCTTTGTCACTAATGAACTTGTATTTCCTATCATCTTGTCCAGGGATAAGCTTTTGCCCAGTCTTGTGCCAGATGACACGAGGCTCAGGATGAACAGTTATTGTGACACCAAAGCGTACATCCTCACCAAGATAAGCAGTGTGGTTGACAAGAGGGAGGGTGAACTCTGGTGGCTTCTGAAGCATTCTGGTAGTATCAACTCTGCGCTTTGTTTTCCTTACCACACGGGTGGTGAAGAAGTCTTGGTAAGATCTAACACCATGGACAAACAGCTCAGCATAGGCACTGTCCTCACCATACTCATTTACAACCTTGCATCTGTAAGTACCATCATCTGCTCGTGTGATCTTATTGATGGTAATTACAGCAAGACCATCCTCATATTCAATTTCATATTTGTCTCCAGCTTCAAGTTGCCTCACGCCACAGTACCATGTAACTTCAGTAGTGCTGTCATAGTTTTCAATGTTACAGATGAACTTGACATTATCTCCCTCAGTTAGCACTGCATGGTGAATCTGGCCTGCAAGAGGACCATGTTCAAATGGAGCAATTTTAACCTTTGACACAAAGACGCCACGCTGGGACTTGATTGAGCCACCACTGGCCACACGGGCTGCAGAGACAACAGTGTTCCATTCTTTCCTGACCATTGTCTGATAGTATCTCTTGTGCCTGCCAGTTGGGATTGCTCTGGCACTAATTTCTTCTGTGGGTTTTGTAAGCCATGGATGCACCAGAGCTTCAGCTGCAGTCATACGATGCTTGCGTTCCTTAGTCATTAAACGATCTGTGAAGTCTAATACTTCTACACTGACTTGCTTGAAGCACTCATCGTCATAGCTGTAGACTGCATTGGATATGTTATCAATCATCTGTTGGTTGGTTTCAGCTGTGAATGGATTAAGTCCACTAAGTAGAACATAGGTAAGAACACCGACTGACCACATATCAGTGACTGTGCTAACCATATCACACTGGTGGATCTCAGGAGCAGCATACTCTGCAGTGGTGTACTGAATCTTGATTTGCTCTCCAGGAGTCAGATGTATGGACTGCCCCAACTCAATAATCTTAACAGTGGAGCTGGTTCTTGTTGTGTACACAATGTTCTCTGGTCTAATATCAAGGTGTCCATATCTTTGAGAATGCAAAAACTCCAGAGCTGAACACACCTGCCTGATATAGTTTGCAATTTCACGCTCACTTAACTCAAACTCTGGTGTATTAAGTCGCTCAAAAATGTCATGACCCGAGATGAAGTCATAGATCATCACCAACTCTTCTGGGCTTTCAAAAGACTCATGAAGAAGGAGGAAGTTAGTGTGTCTTGCTAGATTCAGTGTTGCAATTTCCTTCTTAATTATTGTCTGATCAGCACCTCTCACTTTGACAAATTTAGCCATGTAAGTTTTCTCAGAGCTAATGTTAACACAGCGATGGACAATGCCAAACTGACCTCTACCCAGTTCTTCTGCAATGGAATATTTCTTATGCATATTCTTAGTTTCAGAGTGTTGAGCTTTGCCTTTGGGGACTCGTTCAGTGTCATCAACCTCCCTGTCATAAAGTAGAACCCTGGATTTGTCTTCTTTGGTCATGACAGGTCCACTGCTTTCTGATGGAGCACTCTGTCCAAACTTGTTCTCCGCAATGACTCTGAACTGGTAGCTTGTTCCTCCAAACAAATTAATGACAGTGTAGTGGGTATCACGGGACTGAGCAACACGTTCCCACCTCTCTGCTGTGGTTGGACACTTCTCAATGATGTAACTTATAACCTTGCTGCCACCATCAGATGCTGGAGCCACCCAATTCAGTGTGACAGAGTCCCTGGAGATGTCACTGGCTTTGACACCACGTGGTGGATCAGGCACATCAGCAACATCCAGCTCTACTGTTTGTTGGTCAATGCCAAATCTGTTCTTGGCACAGACAATGTAGAAACCAGCATCCTTCTTATCGACTCCATTTGGGAACACTAATGAAGTGAAGGACCTGGTGACGATCACCTGGTAGTGCCCATCGCTGTCAATAAGATCTTGTCCCTTCTGCCATGTGATGACGGGATCTGGTTTACCACTGAAAGGAATCTTGATATTGACCACTTCCCCACGCAAGGCAGGAATGGCTTCCTTGTCCTTAAGGTTCTTTGGCAAGTGGATCTTGGCGGGGACTGAAAATGGACAAAAACATTTCAGTAAGTAGATGTTTTATTTAGATCAAAATATTATGTTTGGTGGAGAAATTGTTTGTTAGCTTACTTTCAACATCCAGAGAGACCGTAGCACATATAGAGCCTCCTTGGTTGGTGGCCCTGATCTGGTAAACAGTGGAGTCCTCCTCATCAGCCTCGGTGATGACCAGCTGGTGGTAGCCTCCCTTAAATTCTTGGATCTTTATCTTCTTTTCATCCAAATGTATTTCTTTCCCTCTTCGGAACCATTTAATCACAGGCTTTGGCTGTCCTGTGATCTTGCAAACCAGGGTAGCATTGCTCTTGTACTTGACACTCATGTTTCTAAGCTCCTCCTTGAATGCAGGAGCACGGACTTCCACTGCTGTGGCTGGAATGATAGGACTGGTTTCTTCACTATAGTCACTTTCTCCTCCAAGGTTTTCACACTTAACACGGAAGATGTACTCCATGCCCTCGGTAAGGTGCTTGACAGAAAACACAGTTTGTTTGATCTCATCTGTAGTCACTGTAGTCCAGTCAGTCCATTCTTTCCTATCCTTCTTGTGCTTCTTCTCAAGGCAGTAGCTTTTGATCTTAGAGCCACCATCACTGAGTGGAGGTTTCCAGGAAACCACACAGGAGTCCTTTGTGATTCCAGAAGCAACTGGCAACAAAGGTGGTGATGGTCTCTCTGTGAACATGAATATTGAAAAATACAACTATCATCAATGCTTTTGTTTTATGTATCAAGTTTTCACTTATATAATATTTTAAGACATCAAGTCCTTAACATATCTCCTCATTGCTTTGTACTTACCTAGTTGGCTCTTGATTAGGATAGGTGAAGTGATCTCTAGTGGCTCACTGTTGCCATAGCGATTCTGGGCGTACACACGGAAGAAGTATCCAGCACTGTCAATAAGGTTGGGCACACGACATGATGTGCTATTAATGGATGAAGAGACCAGTTCCCATTCAGTGCCTTCTTTGTCTTCTTTCTTCTCCACAATATAGTTGGTGATCATGCAGCCTCCATCATCCTTGGGAGGTTTCCAGCTAATGATGACAGAGTTCTTAAGTAGGGCATCCAGGACAATGGGTCCTTGAGGTATATCAGGTTTGTCTGGGAACAAAGAAATAATGTATTAGTTACAAGTCCAATAATATGTATTTCATAAATGCATGCATTTCTGAAATAAACAAAGCAGGTAATTTTCACAACATACCATAGATTTCAACATTGAAAGCAGTGTCAGCCCTGCCAAAGTGGTTGTGCAGTCGAATTCTGTATTTTCCTCCATGCACTCTGCGCTGGACATTCTTGATAACCAGGTGTGTGTAATGCTCTGTGGTCTCAATGCCAATGTCTTCTGTGTTTTCTAGTGTCTTTGACCCTTGTAACCACATGATCTTTGGCTGGGGACGACCAATGTAAACAGCATGGATGCGGAGAGTAGTTCCAAGACCAGCATGGTATGTGTTCTTCAGTGGGTAATCAGGGTGGAAGGATGGAGCAGCTTCCAACACCAGAATGCCTGTGGTCTCAGCTTCTCCTGCATCATTAATGGCCTTGCAGGTATATTCTCCCTCATCATCTTGCTGGTCGGTCATAATAGACAGAGAGTGGTTGCGGCCATCAGAGTTCGTCTCATACTTGCGGGACTCAACAATCTCCTTGCCAGAGTGATACCACTTAATGTCAGGGACAGGTCGGCCAACAATCTGGCACTTCATGACAGCAGGCTGGCCAAGCTTGGCTGTAACTTCATCCATTTCCTTCCTCAAGCTTGGTTTGCTTTCAGCTGTGGGTTCAAAACATGAGACTGTTTAAATATATTATACAAACATTTTCTGTTTAGTAAAGCAGCAGTATTTGGTTGTACTCACCAGTCAGTTTAGTCTTGATGCATGTGGCAGTCCTACGAGGCCTGCTCATTCCTGTTTCATTCTCAGCAAATACTCTGAACTCGTATTCTGTGGCCTCAGCCAGTCTTGGCATTGCGAATTCCTTTTCTTTTAGCCTCTCCTTGTTGCACTTTTTCCATGTACTCTCAATGGATTTTCTGTACTCTATCCAGTAGCCTAGAATCTCTTTTCCGCCATCACATTCTGGAGCTTGCCAGCGAATGGTGATACAATTGTTACTCACATTCACAGTGTCAATCTCACCTGGCTGGCTGGGTTTGTCTGGGCACAAAAAGAAAAAAAAAGAAGTCAAAACTACTTTTCTAAGAGTTTTCTATATTTCATCCAATGTCACTGTCAGTAAAACTAAAGAAGAAATTATACCCCAGTTTACTATCTGTGAAGTAATTATATAAAATTAAGATTATATTTGTGAAATTACTGTAAAATATTATTTGCAGTTATGTACAGTATATCTTGTCCATTTTTAAAATTCCATAAGCTATGGTCATTACAGCAGAGCACTCACCAAATGGATCTTTGCATGTAACAGGGTCAGAAGCAGGACCAGCCTGGCTCTCGCCTATATTGTTGGCTGCAACAATGCGGAACTGGTAGTCTGTATCAGGGGTAAGTCCATGTAGAGTAAACATGGTAGAGGTGATCTTGGTATCATGGCGGGACCATGTCTCAGCAGACACCACTTTATACTCAACAAAATAGCCAATGATGGCAGAACCACCATCATCCTTTGGTTTGGACCAGGCAAGTGCCACTGAACTCTTGGTGACATCCATGATCTCAGGTGGAGCACTTGAAGGCTCGGGTGGACCTGGTTTTAAAAGCCGATCAATTATTTTAAGCATTAATAAATAACTATAATTTTCAAAGATTGTACAAAAATGTAATACTTACAGAGAGGAGTCTTGGGTACCAGTGGTTCTTCTGATTTTAGAGATCCACTAATACCAAAGGAGTTTTCAGCTGTAACCTTGAAGTGGTACTCTGTTCCCTCTTTTAGGCCCTTAACAACGAGCTGAGTCTCAGTCACTCTAGAGTCCACAGTGTACCAGGCATTTCTGGCTGCTTCACGTCTTTCCACAATGTAACCAAGGATGTCTGAGCCACCATCATTTGTAGGTGGCTTCCATGAAACCTTGACAGAATTGGCTTGGATCTCTTCAAAGATCATTGGTCCTTCTGGAGCACTTGGGCGGCCAATGACCTTGACTTTAATTTGTGCTTTCTTCTTGCCAACCTTATTCTCCAACAGGAGCTCATACAGACCAGATTCATCCCTTTCTGCTCCTTTGATCACCAGCTCACTAGTATCCTCAGTGGAGGCAATCATAGCTCTGGTGGAGACAACACCACCATCCTTCAACCACTTACAGGTGGGAAGGGGTTTGCCTTTAATGGGTACAGAGAGTCTAACCACTCCTCCATGACGAACCACGTACAGGTCTTTGTATTTCAGCTCCAGGTCATAGTCAGGAGTTTCTGTAAAAAAAAAAAATTCTAAGTACAAGTTCTAACTGTATGCATTGCTTTTTTATACAATTAGAATTTATGGTTCTTTACCAAGCATCTCTGTTACTTTGACTGTTCCAGGTACTTCAGCAGGTTCTCCAGAGCCACCAGCATTGCAGGCCATCACACGAAATTTGAACTCTTCTCCTTGTGGCATGTTGGTCAGCGTGTACTCACAGATCAGAGATGGTGTGGTGTTGCACTTCATCCAGGCCAATGTACCCACCTTCTGCATCTCAATCAGATACCCATCCACTCTGGCATCTCCCTCATCATCAGGAGGATTCCAAGCCAATGACACAGATGACTTGGTAGTTTCAGTGATTCTTGGGTTTTGAGGACAACCAGGAGGATCTGCACAGAAATAAAGTTGCATGTTCGAGCAGTTGTATATGTTATGTAATTTTTCTTGTCTGTCTAACATTTGATGCTAAACTTTATTTCTACAGCGTGATCTTAAAGTTGTCTAATACTATTATCCCTTGGATTATTGAGCATGCATCAGGGTATTATCCCTTGTCTTCTATCAATGTTTTCTCTTACCAATGGGATCAGTTGCTACTGCTGGTTTGGAAGGCAGGCTTGGTTTGCTTAGTCCCCTTGCATTAATGGCAGTGATTCTGTGTTCGTACTCCAACCCTTCAATCAGCCCAGTCGATCTATACCTGGTCATGGTCACAGGGTTCTTGTTGGCACGTACCCATCGGTCAGCTCTTACTTCTTTTCGCTCAATGATATATCCAGAAACTTCAAGACCACCATCTTCATCTGGTGTTTCCCAGGCCACAGTCATTCCATCCCGAGATGTATCAAAGATGATTGGACGACCAGGAGGTCCAGGCACATCTGTGGAGAAAGCAAAACGTAACCATTCTACTATTGTCATAGGAGTCTGTACATAATTACATAATGTACAACTTTGAGACCAAAAGTCTTACTATTCAGGCTCCTACAGGTAACAATCTCAGACTGCAGGTATTCTCCAGTGCCATAGTGATTTGTAGCAGCTGCACGGAAGACATACTCATCTCCCTCAATTAGGTTCGCAAACCTGAACATTGGTCGGCTAACAGAGTCACAGACAGGAACCCAGCCAGGTCTGTGAGCATCACGCTGTTCAACCAGATAACCACTGATGGGAGCTCCGCCATCTCTGACTGGAGGATCCCAGCTGCAGGTGACAGTGGTGGCATCAATCTCTTCAAACCTGATGGGTCCCTTTGGCTCATCGGGTTTAGCTGATAAGAATGGAGAAACAATAATTGTTGTTAGTGTGTGCAGCTCTGTGCCATCCAGGTTGTGGCAATTCTTTGAGCATATACAGAAGGCAACTAAATCTGGGTATAGAAAATTTAATGTACTTTATGTAAAATATTAGTGACATTAACTATTCTAAATAATTTTCAATACAATCAATAAATACATGACTTAAAATTGATGTAAAAAGTAGTGATAGCTTCTTACAGAGTATGACGACCTTTATGACCTCAGTGATGACCCCAACAGCATTTTTCACTTCCAAAGTGTAGTCACCACTGTCATCAATGGTGGTGTTTGACACAGTCAGTTTGGAAAATTTGCCAGTGCTCTTGATCTTCACGCGATCTGTGACTTTTAGCCTGTTGTCACTAAAGTACCAGGCACATATGGGAGGAGGTCTGCCAATGATTGGCAGGTCCACTTCCAGGGTCTTACCAGCAAGAACATTAACAACTTTCTGGGGAATACTAGACAAATCCACTACAGGCATCACTGCGAAGGAAAAGAGGGTAAACATATAAAAACACTGCACTGATGTGTAATAACTATAGGTTAATGAATTAAGTACAATTACATTTTTCCAGGTAGCACAATTTAGTTTTGTTACCTCTTTGTTCTTGCACAGTGACAGCAGCAACAAGCTCTTTGGGCTTGCTGGCTCCTTTGCTGTTGATGGCTTTAATTCTAAACAAGTACTGCTCATTCTCATTCAGCTTTTCAATGGTGTGCTCAAAATCTGTGAGTTTCAGTGTTGCCACCTTCATCCACTTGTCAGTGCCAAACTTGCATGCTTCAATCATGTAGCCTGTCAACCTGCTGCCACCATCATGCTCTGGCTTTTCCCAGCCCAGGGTGACTGTGCTCTTTGTCACATCAATCACCTCCAGCTTTTGTGGTGGAAGAGGCACCTCACAAACCAGGACAACATCTGGAGTCTCACAGGGTTCACCAATGCCGTAAATATTTTCAGGGAGGACACAGAAGTAATATAGCATGCCCTCCAGCAGACCATCAATCTTATATGACGTTTTGTTGCACTTTGATGTGACAGTCTTATAGGCTCTCATGGAAGCTTCACGGCGCTCAATGATATAGTTGTTAACAGGGGCGCCACCATCCACAGTTGGGGCTTCCCAAGAGATTGTGGCTGTGTCCTTTGTGAGCTCTTTGATCTTGATTGGTCCAGTTGGTCCAGGTGTATCTGAGATTAAAAATAAAATTTGTTGTCAAAATACACGTACAGTACTAAAGTATGGGTTTTATTTAATGTAATCTTGGTAAATAATTATGCACATTTTCTCAGCAGGATTCCCATATTCTACCATCAACTCACCATAGACCTTGACAAGAATATTGGTTTCTTGTTTTCCAGCTGAGTTCTCTGCCACCAGCGTGTACTTTCCAGCATCATAACGGTGGACCTTGTCAATGATGAGTGTGGTGGATGTCTTGGTAACCTCGATGAAGCCTCTGTTTTGGAGATCAACACCAGGTTTGGTCCAAGTGATGGTGGGAACTGGACGCCCAGTGACGTTAACAAACAGACGGAGAGAGCCACCAGCACGCAAGCAGATTGTCTTTTTGAGGTCATCATGGAGCTCCAAATCTGGAGGTTCTGTTAGGAGTGGTTGGGAAAATTATTGCAAAGTTTGCATGATTGAAGAATTTAACCATAGCTGTATTAGTGAAGACTTGCAAATATTTCTTTAGAAAATGTACCACATTTGAATAATATGTAATTTTTCTTTGTAAAACTAAATTAGATATGTAAATTAAAGAACTTGCTAGAAAGCGTTTGTGTGTTCTTTATTGCTTTTACCAATTCTCTCCGCTGGCTCAGTCTCAGCACATGGTTCGCTGAAATCTCCTGTTCCATTGACATTAATACCGGCCACTCTGAAGCGGTACTTCTTGCCCGCTGAAAGTCCAGTTGCCAAGTACTCTGTGGCACGCAGGGTCTTTTCATGGACCTTCTTCCATTCCTCTGCCCCAGCTTCCTGCATTTCCAAAATGTAGCCGAGGACATCGGCACCTCCGTCTTCCACAGGTCGAGACCAGGCAAGGCTGATGCTGTCAGCATGGGTGTCAGTGATACGAGGAATAGAAGGAGGAGCAGGGGTGCCTGAGAGAAAAGGATGAAATCATTAGTTTATCTGTGTTATTTTAAACTATTTAATGATTCAAAACAATTAGATGGATGAATTTAAAATAATTCTTAAAATAAGTAGTATGTTATTTTGGCTGTTGAACAGACATACTTGTTGGCACTCTGCAGACAACATACAGTGAAACCTCACTGGGCTCACTGTCCCCAGCCTTGTTGATGGCTGTAACTCTGAACTGGTAGATGTTGCCTTCAGTTAAACCGGACACCTTCAGCATGGTGTCCAGATGGGCACCATCCCTGTTCACTTTTACCCAGCGGGCACTCTTTCGTTCACGTTTTTCCACCAGGAAATGGATTATTGGGCTGCCGCCATCACTCTCTGGCTTTAGCCACTCAATAGTGGCAAAGTCTCTTCCTGATGCAAGGATCTCTGGGACTCCAGGAGGACTGGGTTTAGCTGAAAAACAACAGATGGAATTATGAGTCCAAATCTTTTTGTTGTACTTTCTTTAAATATTCTATCTCAGTTTTGGTTAGATCAGTCAAGCTTTGCTCTCACATTTAAAAACTTTTATTAGTGAAACTAACTTTTGGTAATAGTTTTACTTAATAATGCTTTGGTGTCAATTTACCAACATTTGACTTTTTGTACTTACTGAATGTGTTCCTGGCCACCATTGGCTGTGACTGGAGATACACGCCGGCACCATACTTGTTGACTCCACGTACTCTGAACAAGTACTCTGTGTTCTTGAACAGGCAGGTGATGTTGCATGTCAGCTCCTTGCACTCAGCATGCATGATTACCCAGTTGAGTCTGTTGGTGTCACGCCTCTCTACAATGTAGTGAGTGACTTCATCACCGCCATCCTCCAGAGGAGGTTTCCAGCTCAGTGTGCATGACTCCTCTGTTATCTTGCTTATCTCAATGCTGCCTTCACACACTCCGGGTGTGTCTGGACAAAAACAGGACAAGGTCAAGGTAAATCACTTATATATACAACCAAAGAAATTCATCTGTTATTGCAGTCTATTTGGTGGGAAAGACAAATAAACAACAAAACAAGAAGCCACTTACCAAGCACTTTAACGTTGACTTCTGCAGTCTTGGTTCCACTTACGTTCCTGACTGTCAGGATGTATTTTCCAGTGTCGTCTCTGTCACAGAATTTGATGATTGCCATAGCCCTGCGGGGAGTGTACTGCAGATGGTATTTCTCACACAAATCCAGTTCCCGGTTGCCTTTAGACCAGAAAGCCTTGGGGTCAGGTCTGCCTCCAACTGCGGCATCCAGAACCAGGTCTGAACCAGCTCTAACCATTACGGTTTCAGATAGGAGCTTGCTGTCCAGTTGAGCTTTAGGAGGCTCTGTTAAGTGGACGCAAATGAAATGGTTATCAGATGGTGCAAAAAACTGTATCACACATTCAGTTGTGTTTAGTCATAGTACAAGTTTTTAACATGTTGGTCAAAGAGATCATCAAGAAATGAAAGCATATCTACTTTATTTTACTTTAATATCTAAGTGCTTACAAGGGTACAGAAATTATAAATCTTACCAAAGTCAGTCTTGCACTGCACAGATCCTGTTGATACAGATGGTGTGCTGAAGACCTGGTTGGAATTCTTGGCAATGACCCTGAACTCGTAGGCCTCTCCCTCTCCCAAGGCCGTTACAGTGTAGGCATTGTCAGTCACATTGGTGTAATTACACTTGAGCCAGCGACCCTCACCCGTCAAAGTGTATGGCTTACGCTCAATGATGTAGCCCAGAATGGGACTTCCACCATCATTCAATGGAGCAGACCATTTCAGTGAAACAGTGCTTCTTGTAACATTTGTGACTTCAGGTTTACTTGGTGGATCTGAGCACAAAACCAAAAATGTTGGTCAGGCATTCAATAAATAAAGGACAAAAAGCAATGACACTAAACCATTTTAAACTCACCAACTGGGTTTTGAGCAACTGCTCCCTTGGAGGCCTCACTGGCTTTGCTGAGTCCAGCACTGTTCATGGCATAAATCCTGAACTGGTATTCTAGGCCTTCAACTAGGCCTTCCGCCTTGTAGTAACACTCAAAGCATGGGATCTTGTTTTCTCTCACCCACAATATATTGTTCCTCTCTTTCTTCTCAATCCAGTAACCTGTCACCTTGCTTCCACCATCATGGTAGGGTTCCTCCCATTTTAGGGTCATTGTGTTTGCCGTGACATTAAAGACTACGGGTCTAGTTGGTGGGCCTGGAGGTGCTGTGATGAAAATAGACATTTTGTTGTTACATTATGGTTTAACACACAGTATTTTATGTACTTTTCTGATGTTCAAAAGAAAATAGTAAGTTGAGATTAATGGAGTAACACTTACAGAAAGGATGTTCTGCAACAATTGTCTCGGACTCTGTGGGCTTGCTGACTCCAAAGTGGTTCTCAGCAGAAACTTTGAATGTGTACTGCATGTATTTGGTCAGGTGACTAACATGTAGAGATGTGCGCTTCACACTGGAGTTGATCAACTGCCAAGCTGTAGAACCAGACTCGCGTTTTTCAACAATGTAGTTGGTGATGTCAGTGCCACCATCATCCTCAGGTGGTTGCCAGTTAACAACACAGGACTCAGAAGTGATAGAGGAAATTTCAATGGGTCCAGCTGGAGGACTGGGTCTGCCTGTGACGTTAACTTCAATAGTAAATGTCTTGGTTCCTGCAACATTCTCTAGGATCAGGTAATATTTACCTCCATCCCCTCTCATGGCCTCCTTGACAGATATACTGGCTCTATCCTTTGTTACTTTGATGCTGACTCTGTCTGAGTTTTTAAGCCTCATTTCCTCCAACTTCCAGGTGACTTTAGGAGCAGGTCTACCACTGATAGGTACATCAATGGTGAAGGTGCTACCAGATCTGCAAGTGATGAGTTGGTTGGCGATCTCACTGAGGTCAGCAGCAGGTTCAATGTGAGGCTCTTTGACCAGCACAGGAGCCAGAGTTTCCTTGGGCGTGCTGTAGCCAGATTCATTTTTAGCTTTCACACGGAAGTCATACTCATCACCCTTATTGAGCTTTTCAACTACATAGGTAAGATTCTTGGTGTTACCAATCACTACCCATTTGTCTGTACCCTTCACCCTAGCCTCAAGGACATAACATTGGATGCGACTGCCACCATCATGCTCTGGCTTCAGCCAGCCAAGGGACACAGAGTTGTCTGTGGTGTCCAAAATGTCTAGTCTTTTCGGAGATGCTGGCTCTGCAGTGGCAACGACTGGCTCTGTAAGCTCAAATGGCTCACCTATACCATGCTGGTTTTCGGCTGAGACTCTGAAGAAATATGGTACTCCTTCCAGCAGGTCCTGTATCTTGAGGATACACTTTGTGCACTTTCCACCAGATTGTTGCCAAGTGCGACGGCTAGCTTCACGCCTTTCAACAATATAATGATGAATTCGAGCTCCACCATCATTGACAGGTGGCTCCCAGGTAAGTGTGACTGAGCCTCTGCAGACTTCTTTCAAAGCTACAGCCTGTGGAGGTCCTGCAGTGTCCATCACTTTAACCACAAACGTAATGGCCTCACTGCCACTGGCATTTTCCAGGTTAACAGTGTATTTGCCTGTGTCATATCTTGTGCAGTTTTCAATACTTAAAGAGCTGTAACCATCCATAGTTGCAATTGCAGACAAAACACTCAACTCTCCTTCCTCTTTCACCCAAGTAACAGCAGGAATGGGTTTTCCTCTGAAATGGATGCCCAAACACACAGATCCTCCAGCCTTGACAATGTTTGTCTGCTTAAAAGTGGCATCAATATCCACCTGTGGTGGTGTTAACCTGTCAACAGCCTGTGCAGGTTCCAGGATCTCTTTGTATTCACCTTTTCCTATATGATTGACAGCTGTAACACGGAACTTGTACTCAGCTCCTGTCTGTAGGCCAGCCACCATGTAATTTGTTTCAGCTACAAGCTCCTCATTTGCTTTTTTCCACTCAGTTTCTTCTCCCTTCACCATCTCAATAATGTAGCCAAGGATTTCCATGCCTCCATCATCTACAGGTCTGCTCCATTCCAAGCTAATGGAGGTGTTTGTGGAGTCTGACACACAGACCACAGATGGAGCACATGGAATATCTTTAGGTTCAGCAGCCTTGATAGGCAAAGAGATGTTGCTTGGAGCACCAGTACCAGCATCATTGACAGCCATGACACGGAACTCATATTCCATATCTTCTGTCAGGTTAAGCACCTTGTGAGCACATTCAATGATTGGTTTCTTGGTAATCACTTTGTAGAAACGAACAGTTTTCTTTTCTCGTTTTTCTACAATGTAATACTGTATGGGGTTTCCTCCATCTGATGTTGGAGGAGTCCATGACAGGGTGATACTCTCTCCTGACACTTCAGTGGCATCGGGAGTTCCGGGAGCATCAGGAGTTGCTGGGAAGAAAATATCTTAGTTTATTGTAACTGATAAAACATAACAAAAAAATTGCCTAAATATTATGCAGTTAAAAAAGTGACACAAATGTTGCACTTACTATATTGCATCTGTGCTATAATGGGGCTTGATTCCAAAGGTCTTCCAACTCCAAACTTGTTAACTGCAGAGACCCTGAACTGGTACTCATTGGTCTTGATGAGCTTGGTAGCATTAAAGGTACACCCCTTACATTCATCCGATACTAGGACCCAAGAAATCTTTGCAGTCTCTCGTTTCTCAATGATGTAATGTGAAATCTCAGAACAGCCATCATTGTCTGGTTGGTTCCAAGACAGAGTACATTTGCCTTCTGAAATATTGCTGAAGGTGATTGGTCCTACTGGCTCCCCAGGTGTGTCTGCGTCACATAAGTGTGTGAAATTGACATGGGAACAATTAGATAAAAGCTCAGCAAATGTATATAAACAAATGAAATTGGTCATGTAAATAGCTATACTAAAGCACACTAAGAAATATTTCTAAACTATGTACCTTGGACTTGAACGAGAATGCCCTCCTTCTTAGTTCCAGATCCATTAGTAGCTTCTACGGTGTAGAGGCCACGATGTGTACGATCAGCATCTCTGATTGAAACGGTACTGGATCCAGGAACAGTAATAATGTCCATCATCTTTTTGGTAATCACTATGTCATCTCTATACCAGACCACCTTGGGAACTGGGCGCCCAGTGATGGTCACCTTCAGCCTGATGTTGTCTCCTGCTTTTACTGTCAAACCTTCAAAGTACTCTGGGCCAAACTCAATGTTTGGAGGAGCTGTTTTAAGAAAAAAAAATGTTAGTTTATATTGTAAGCTTCAGAAAAAAAATCAAAACAACTTTTGAGCATAACTAAAGGGCAAAAATAAAAACAATGAACAAAACCCTTATCATTTATACCATAAATTAGTTCTGCAAATTAAAATAATAGCTTTCCTTTATATGTTTATACTCACCATTTTCACTTCGAACGGCAATTAATCCAGATGAGTTGGATGGGGGACTAACAACACCAATGGCATTTCTAGCAATGACCCTAAACTCGTAGCGTTCATTTGTTGCTAACCCTGTGACAGTATACTGACAGTCGTGCACATCTGTCAAGTTGGCCTTGAACCAGCGACCGTGTCCTTGACGTTTCTCAACATTGTAACCAGTGATCTTGCTTCCACCATCACGTTTAGGTGCATCCCATTTGAGTGCCACTGTGTCACTGGTTACATCAGTGTAGTCAGGTTGACCAGGAGGATCTGAGAGACATGAAATTTTAGTTAGACTAAAACAAACACATACTTAAAACAAGTGGGCAATTTGAAAGGATACAATAGTTAAATGTAGTAGTCTGAACCAGGACTCACCAACAGGACTAACAGCCATTGTTGGCTTGCTCTCATCACTTATTCGGCTGAAGCCAGCATCATTCTGAGCATAAACTCTGAAAGAGTATTCAAGGCCTTCAATGAGCTCCAGAATCCTGTAATCTGTTTCTTTAATCAACACAGTATTGACTTTTTGCCACATAATGCTGTTCTTTTCCTTCTTCTCCACATGATATCCCTGGATTGGAGTTCCACCATCATAAATTGACTTTTCCCACTGGATTGTCATGCCATCATTGGTAACATTGTAAACAACTGGCTTGCCAGGTGGACCTGGAGGCCTGAACTGGTGCTTGGCAATAACCATCTGTGAAACTAGAGGCTCGCTGATCCCATATCTGTTTTCAGCACACACTCTAAACTGGTATTGGACACCCTTAATCAAGTTAGGGACCCTAAACTGAGTGTCCACTACACTGGAGCATGCCATCTTCCAGTCAGACTTTGCGGTGTCTCGTTTCTCCACAGTGTAGCAAGTGATATCTCCACCACCATCATCATTAGGTTCATCCCAGGAGATCATGATACTTTCAGCTCTCACTTCATCCAAGCGGATGGGTCCAATAGGCTTTGAAGGTGGTCCGAGAGTATTGACATGCATGTGGAAGGATTTCCTGTTTGCCTTATTATCAAGGGTCAGAGTATATTTACCCTCATTTTCCTTTATTACATTTTTAATCATGAGAGTGGCTTTGTTTCCTGTTGTCTTAAAGCGTACTTGATCACTTTCTTTCAGAGGCAGACTATCCTTTAACCACTGAACAGAGGGCCGGGGCTTGCCTATGTATGGCAGCTCAATGTGAACATTATGACCCAAACGAACACTGATGCTACCACCTGGATACTCTCTAAGGTCTGCATCTGGAGTGATAATGTAGTCAATGACCTTGATGGGTCCATGCTCAACAAATTCACCCTGGCCCTTCTCATTCTTGGCTGCAACTCTGAAAAACACTTCAGAGTGTTCCTTCAGTTTTTTCACCTCAAACTCACACTGTCTGCTGACTCCTCCTAATGACCACTCCTCATCTTTTAGCTTCTTCTCAATTATGTAGTCAGAGATGATGCTGCCACCATCATAATCAGGCTTTAGCCACTGTAGAATGACAGAGGTCTTAGATGAATCTTTCATTGAAATTTCCTTGACTGGTCCAGGAGTCTCTGTGGCCTTCACTGGCTCTGGCGTTTCACACGGATCACCAATACCATTCTCATTCTCAGCTAAGACACGGAAGAAAAACGATGTCTTTTCTGAAAGATCTTCAATGGTATAGCTAGTATTAGTGCATTTGTTTGTCACTGCGGAGTATGATCTTTTAGAGGAATCTCTTTTCTCAACAATGTAGTTTGTGATCTCAGCACCACCATCAAGAAGTGGAGGTTCCCAGCAGAGTGTGACCGTTCCTCGGGTCACATCCTTCAGAACCAGGTTCCTACATTGAGCTGGGGTGTCCTGGACCTTCACTGACAGAGTCAGTGTCTTAGGTTCTCCCACACCATTCTCTATTTTGACTGTGTACTTTCCAGTATCAAGCCTGGTCACTTCACGCATAATGAGTACTGTGGTTGACTCTGAGTGGTGGAACTCGTATTTGGGATTGCAATCTATGCATTCTTCTCCTTTGCTCCAGGAAACAGTGGGAGCAGGTCTACCCTTCAAAGGAACAGACAGCTCAACATCTTTTCCAGCCTTTATGATGTAGTGAGTTCTCATGGCAACATCTGAGTCAACCTGGGCTTCCTCTGTAAGTAACAAAACATAGTTATATGTACTGCAAATCACAAACACATACTGTCATCTCAACACAGTTGTATGTATGTTTTTGTTACCTAGAATATCCTTGGCCTGCACAGGATCAATCATCTCCAGAGGCTCTCCACGGCCAGCACAATTTATAGCAGAGACTCTGAAGAAGTAGTTTACATTTGGTTTTAGATCATGAACTGTGTACTCTGTTGTTTTGACCTCTCCCTTAGAAGTAATCATGGCCCATTCTTTCTCTCCTTCAACAAGTTTCTCCACCATGTAGCTGATGACCTCACTGCCTCCATTCCATTCTGGTTTAGACCAACCCAAAGTGATGGATGTCTTGGTGGAGTCCACAACCTTCAGTTTGCAGGGCTCATCTGGTGGATCTGTGAATAAAATGTGTTACTTAGAAAGTATTGTACCCTGAAATTGATCTTTTTCCAAATCGTTCAATGTTTAATGACTTACCAACTGGGTCAGCGGCCTTATAATAATCTGATGAACCAGAGAACGGCCCCTCACCAGCTTTGTTAATGGCGCAGACACGATATTGGTATTCATTTCCTTCTGTCAGGTGATACACCATCTGTTTGGTGTCAGTGATAGGTTCTTTATAAACCCTGATCCAACGCGAGCTCTTTTTATCTCGTCTCTCCAGGTAATAGCCAGTCACAGTGCTGCCACCATCTACACCTGGTTTAGTCCATTCTACCAGCATGGTGGAGTTGGTAATTGTATTCACTTCTGGAGTATGTGGTTGGCCAGGAGTTACTAAAAAAACACATTTGTTAAGAAATGATAAATGTCATGATGGCAGTGAAAACTCAAAAATCCTGTATCATGAAAAAGTTTAAATGTAAGATTAATGAGCTGGAGGCCAACTGAGAAAAGACTACATGCCACTCTACAGCAAGAAACTTACCAAATGCATTCTTTGCAACGATGGGCTCAGACTCGAGTGGCTCTCCGATTCCAAACTTGTTGACACCCATGACACGGAATACATACTCATTTCCACACAGCAACTTTCCAACACTGATGTGTGTTTGCTCATGTTTATCTGAAACTGTTGACCAGACTATTCTGCTGGTTTCGCGCCTCTCAACAATATAGTGGGTCACTTTAGAACCTCCCTGATCAGACACTGGTACAGGTTCCCAGCTAAAGACAATTCTGTCAGCTGCAACTGAGTTGAAATTAATGAGACCTGCTGGGGGTCCAGGTTTATCTAAAAGGAAGGGAATAAAGGAAAAAAGAGCATAAACATTAACTAAACATGTTAGAATCCATGTTTGAGATAAAAGATGGTACACTAAATAAATAAATACAAACGAGGTCATTCAAATTGATTTGAAGTACCTAGAATTTCAATCGCAATAGTTGCAGATGCAGATCCCAGAGCATTTTTAATCTTGATCCCATATGAGCCTGTGTGCATGCGAGTTGCATCCTTGATCAGAACAGCAGAGGAATCTGTTGTGCTTTCAACAGACACAGTGGAAGATGTTACCAGCTCCTTTTCATCCTTTAGCCACTCGATTGTTGGCAGAGGCTTGGCAATGATGCCTACTCTGAGTTTTACTGAAGCCCCAGCCTTGTACTGAACCACATCAAGATACTCAGGAGGAAGATCAATAAATGGGGCACCTGTCAGACATGAGAATGTATTTGATTAAAAACACAATTTTTGTAAAATTGAAGCAGACACAGTAAACTTTTAAATATAATTTATTTCCTACCACATGCATCAACACAGGTGACTGGGCCAGCGATGAGAGATGGGCCACTGACTGATCCAACAGTGTTCTTGGCAAACACTCTGAACTCATATGATTCATCTTGGCTTAGTCCAGACACAATGAAGCTCATCTCAATGATGTTTGAAAAGTTGGCCTTCACCCATCTGCCATTAGAAGCTTCTCTCCTCTCCACGCTATAGCCAGTAATCTTGCTGCCTCCATCGTATGGAGGTCGCTGCCAGGCCAGGCTGACAGAGTTCTTGGTGACTTCTGTGATACGAACATTTGCTGGGGGCTCTGTAACATTAAAGTGGAAAAGGTTTAGGTTTACAGTACTTTAAGAACTGCTTAGTTTAAAAAAAAAGCTTTCATGATTGTTTGTTTTTTTACTTAAAATTGTCAATTTTGTTTCTGGAAGAGCTATGAAATAAAACAAACTGAAAAGTTAAAACTTCTGATATATTTGTGAATTATTGATTTTCTTCATATGTTTAACAAATACAAGTTTCTTAAAAGCATTTATTGCACATCGTTTCTGAACAGGGAAGAGCTAGATTCGAAAACTAGAAACTTACCACAAGCATCAATAGCAAGCACCTCTTCAGATGTTTTGCTCAGCTTGCCAATTCCTGCTGCATTTTCTGCTGCCACCTTAAACTCATAGATGAGGCCAGGACAGATGTTCGTGACTCGCCACTGGTTTCCTGGAATTGCTGTTTTATTGACCTTCTGCCAAAGGATGCTACTCCTCTCCTTCATCTGCAGGTGATATCCAATCACAGGACTTCCACCATCGGTGACTGGCTCATTCCAGCAAACTGTCAAACTCTCTCTGGAAACAAAGCCAACCCATGGAGTGGATGGAGGTCCTGGGATAGCTATGAGACACAGTTTTCATGTTAGTGTTGTTAAGAGAGATTAATCAGTCATAAAAAGTATTAAAAGAAATTGCAGACTTAAGGAACATTCCAAAACATAGTTGATGACTTACTGTATGGAAGCTTAATCATGACTGATTTGCTGTCAATGTGGTCGCTTATACCGTGACGATTCTCTGCCTTGATTCTGAACTGATACTCTTCTCCATTGGTGAGCTTAGTCACCTTGATGGCACTTCTTGCAATGCTGGTTGACACCTCTACCCAAGCAGGAGTACTTGTTTCACGTTTGAGAACAATATAATTTGTAACAGGACTGCCACCATCATATTCCGGAGGAGCCCATGTTAGACATACGGTTGTCTCTCCAACTTCTCCAATAAGAACTGGACCAACAGGAGGTCCGGGTTTGTCCAGCACAATGATGATAATAAGGATCTTGGTGGTACCTCCTGCATTTGAGGCTGTGATTTCATATTTGCCAGCATCACTTGAAATGCTTTCTTTAAGGGTTATGATTAGGCTGTCTGGAGTAACTTCTGTCAGAAGCCTCTTTGATCCTTTGATGACAACATTATTTTTAGATAATGTCACCTTTGGCGTGGGCTTGCCAGTGAGAGGAATCTCAAAGATCAGGTCAGAGCCTGCTTTCACATAAACTGTATTTTTGGGGTAGTTCTTCAAATCAAACTCAGGAGCCTCTGTTGAAAGATTTGGACATGGTTAGGAAATACGAACAAACATTTTTTCAAATTAATACAATTAACCTCATCACTTGACTTACACACACACACACACACACACACACACATATATATATATA
>JBBPBX010003817.1:0-24116 GCA_038048925.1 Garcialebias charrua | reverse complement strand
ATATATATATATATATACATATATATATACTGTATATATACATACAGTACTGTATATGTATACTGTGTATATACTGTATATGTATACATACACACTCTCACTACATCTAAAACAACATTTAATGTCATTTTCTGCTATTATTAAAAATCTAGTCAACACTAGAAAAATTACCTTGTATCTCCTTGACAATAACTGGAACAATCATCTCCTTGGGTTCACTGAGTCCAGCATGGTTTTCAGCACAGACCCTGAAGAAGTACTCAGCTCCTTCTCTCAGGCTCTTGATGGTGTGAGTCATGGTCCTCACAGTGGCACATTTCACCCACTTGGTCTGTCCTTTCTCCAGGGCATCAATGAGGTAACCAGTGACTCTACTTCCACCATCGTACTCTGGTCTTGTCCATGCAATGGTAACACAGTCCTTGGTAACATTTGCAACTCCCAGTTTCATGGGTGGACTTGGTACCTCTGTAACACACAGTGAGTCATTTAAAATACAAGTATATTGAAAAAAAAATTTCAGCTATCATTGGTCATACAGTAGTTTATTTGTTACCTGTAATCTTTGTTCCAGCCTTTGCCTCTTGAGGTACACCAACGCCGTGTTCATTTTCTGCAAGAACTCTGAAATAATAGACAGCTCCCTCTTGCAGTTCTTCCAGCTTGTAAGTCAAAGCATGGCAGTTGCTGGTAACAGATATCCAGGCTTTCTTACTTGCCTCACGTTTCTCCACATGATAGGCTTTTACTGCATCCCCACCATCATTTTCTGGAGCCTCCCACATGAGAGTTGCTGAATCCCTGGTTACAGATGAAACTTTAACATTGGTTGGGGGTCCAGGGGAGTCCAGCACCTTTACTACCATGGGCAATGTTGCCTTGCCCAATGGTGATTCAATAGTGACACTGTATTCTCCGGAGTCATTTCTTGTTGACTTCTCAATAGTTAATGAAGTGCTGGATTCGGTAGATTCAATGGTTCCTCTAACTTTCAGATCAACACCCTCCTTAGTCCATTCAGCAGATGGCACAGGATTTCCTTTAAATGGCACTTTCAGTGTAAATGATGTACCATGTTTTACAATGAGAACTTTCCGCATCTCAATATCAACATCAAATGATGGCTCAGAAGTTCTGTCTGCTGCTGCAGCTGGGTCTGAATAACGGCTACGGATACTGCTTCCAACTTTGTTTATTGCCTTCACACAGAATTCATATTCTGCATCTGTCTTTAATCCAGTGATTGTGAATTCCAAGCTCTTTGTAAGCGGAATAGTCTCAACCCATCTTGCTAGTTCTTCGGGTGATTCTGGTTCCTCTTCCTCATCATATTCCTCTTCTTCTTCAACCTCTGGCTCTGGCTTACGTATAAACTCTCTGTATTCTACACTATATCCTAAAATGGGTGCACCACCATCATTTATTGGTGGTTTCCAGACAATAGACACACTGTCTTTGGTGGAATATACAACCTTTGGTTTGGATGGGCAAGAAGGAACAACATGAGGATCAAGTGCTCTAAATGTTGCAGATGGTTCACTGTGAGGACTCACACCAGCTACATTTTCAGCATAGACTCTGAAGTCATACTCGCAACCCTTTCGAAGTTTTGTCATTACAGCGGAACACTCAACAACTGGATCTCTGTTCACTCTAACCCAACGCATGCTTGTCTTTTCACGACGCTCAATCACATATCCAGTTACTGGACTGCCTCCATCGTTGGCTGGTTTACACCATGTGAGAGTCATTGAATCTCCAGTTATAGATGAAACATCAACACTAGCTGGAGCAGTCGGTAATGTGTATGGGTCAGTAACTTTTACAGTCTCACTTTCCATGGCCTCTCCCAGTCCATACTTGTTGACAGCCAAAACTCTGAAGATATACTCATTGCCCTTGAGCAGACCAGTGACTTTAAAGTAGGTTTTTGTGACCTCTCCACTAACTAATGTCCATGCCAAACGACTGGTCTCACGCTTTTCAACAACATAATGAGTGACTTTAGCACCACCAGTTTCCTGAGGAGGACCCCATGACAGGGTGCACTCCTCAGATGTGAGACTAGTGATCTGAAGAGGGCCTGCTGAGGGTCCAGGTCTGTCTAGAACCACACAATTTATTGGCATGGTGACTGTTCCAGTGATATTCTGTAAAGTCAGGACATACTGTCCAGAATCTCGTCTGATACAGTCCTTTACAATGATGAAAGTGCTTGAATCATTTGAAACAATCTGGATCCTGGCTCTTAGCTCAATCTCTTTTCCATCCTTGGTCCAACAGATGAGAGGGGCTGGACGTCCAGCAATATCAGCATTAATCTTTAGAGTTTCTCCTGCTTTCACAAAGACAGTCTCTCTAAATTTGACATCCATCATGATACGTGGTGGATCTACATCATCTTTTACGGTGATGGATCCTGTGTTGTCTGATGGCATACTAAACTGTCCAGCTGCATTCTTTGCGATGACACGGAAATCGTACTGGCTGTTCTCTGTAAGGCTTGTCACATTATAATGAGTCTCAGGCACATTGGTAAAGTTGCATCTTGTCCATCGTCCTTCAGGAAGGTCTCTACGCTCAACTATATAGCCAGAAACCTTTGCTCCACCATCATATTCTGGTTTATCCCAAGATATGGAGACAGATGTTCTTGTAATGGCAGTAACCACAGGTGTTCCTGGAGGATCGCATGGATCTCTGGCTGCAACAGGTTCACAGGCCTTACTGCATTTACCAATACCAGCAACATTTTCAGCATAGATACGGTATTCATACATCATTCCACTTTCAATACCAGTGACTTTAAATTCTGTGTCTTTGATCATTACTCTGTTCATCTTTGTCCAAAGAATGCTAGAACGTTCCTTCTTCTCCAGATGATAGCCTATAACAGGACTGCCACCATCACTGACTGGCTCATTCCAAGTCACCAACATGTATGACTTAGTTGCCAGTTTCACAATGGGTGTAGAAGGGGGTCCAGGTTGTTTGAAGTTATACTGAGCAGTAATTCCAGGTGAATCAAGGGCATGGCTCTTTCCATAACGATTAACTGCATAGATGCGGAATTGGTACTCTGCGCCATGTGTCAGGCGACCAGCTTTGAAAGACATTCTGGGCACGTTACTTGCCACCATCTGCCATTCTTGTGTATTTGTGTCTCTCTTCTCCACTATATAGTTACTGATGGAGCACCCACCATCATATTCTGGTTGTGACCAGGACATTGTAATACTGTCTGAGGTCACAGCATCCACCTTAAACCCTTTAGGTGGACCAGGTTTGTCAAGGACAACAACTCCAATATCATCTGTTACAGTTCCTGCAGTATTGGCCAAAGTGATTTCATATTTGCCAACATGTTCTTTGTTAGCTTGTTTGATGATAATTTTGGATGAGGTTACAGTATTTAAGATGGTCACTGATGTTGTTTGCTTTAAAGGAAGACCGTCTTTTTTCCAGGATACAACAGGCTTTGGCCTGCCTGTTACAGGAATCTCAAGAGTGAGGTCATCTCCAGCCTTCACGCTATATGTGTTAAACAGTAAATTTATTGATGGTTCTATTGCAATGTCTTTGGCAACCACGGGCAAACCTAGATCCTTTGATTCACTCTTTCCCTTCTCGTTGATTGCTATAACTCTGAATAAATATGCTTCATTAGGAGTCAAATTGGAAATTGTTGCTTCTGGCACTTTGACTGTACATGCTGTGCCCCATTTGTCACCAGTCTTAGGCTTGAATTCTACATTGTAGCACATTACTTTGCTTCCTCCATCATGAGTAGGTTTCTCCCAGGCCAGTGTGACACTATTTTTTGTCACATCCACAAGAGATACTTTGTTTGGAGGCAAAGGTACCTCAGACACTTTGATTTCTTTGGTTTCAACCATCTGTCCCTGGCCATATGTATTAACAGCAGAGACTCTGAAATAGAAAATTCCACCCTCAGGGAGGTCTTCAATCTTAAATGAGTTGGCTGTGCAGTTGCTGGTGATAGTAGTGTAAGCCTTCCTAACAGACTCTCTTTTCTCAACAATGTAATTTGTAATTTTTGCACCACCATCATTGAGCGGTGTATCCCAAGCAAGAGTTACTGAATCCTTCTTGAGTTCCTTCACAACAAAGTTTTGTGGTGGACTTGGTGTGTCCAAAATCCTTACTGAAATAACTGCAGATTTTGTACCACTGCTGTTCTGAAGTGTCAGTGAGTATTTTCCACTGTCAAAGCGGTTAACATTGTCAATGACAAGCATTGTATATGAACTAGTAGTATCAACTGTGGCATGCTCTGTAAGAGTATCCTCCATTTTTTCCCATTTCACAGAAGGTTCAGGTTTTCCTCTTATAGTAACAAACAAACGCAAAGTTCCACCAGCACGAACAGATACCAATTTTCTGAGATCTGCATCTAGCTCCATCTCTGGTGCCTCTGATCTGCTAGATGTAACTACTGTTCCATGAACGTTAGCAGCCTCCCCTACCCCCTCTGAATTGATAGCACAGACACGGAACTGGTACTCTCCACCCTCCTTCAAGTCTGTAACGATGAGTTTGGTGGCTTGAATACCTGTAGGTGGCGTACACATATTCCATTCTTTTTCAACAGGTGTCTCTACTGCTGGTGCTACTTCTGCTTCCTCTGTTGATCTAGGGACTGGTGTATACTCCCTCATTTCAACAATGTAGCCCTTGATGTAAGCTCCACCATCAAAGTCAGGTTTTCTCCAGGATAGAGACACAGAGGACTTTGTGTAGTCTATCACCTTAGGGTGATGTGGAGGTCCAGGTGGTGTTGTGGCATCACATGCTCTGTATAAATGTGATAATTCACTGAGGTCTCCTATTCCAGCCTCATTCTCAGCAGCAACACGGAACTCATAGAAGTGATCTGTCATTAGACCTGTGACCTTGAAGTGGGTTTCTGTCAGCTTTTGTCTATTGCATTTTGTCCACCTTATACTATCTTTGTCACGCTTTTCAAGATGGTAGCCTTGAATGTCAACTCCACCTGTGTGTTCTGGAATTGTCCATGACAGAATTATGGAATCCTTTGTAATCTGACTTGCTTCTGGAGTTCCAGGTGCACTAGGTGGCTTGTAAGGATTGCATGCAATGATGGGCTCACTCTCAAGATAATCACCAGCACCATATTTGTTGACAGCTCTCACTCTGAAAATGTATTCATTTCCTGTGAGCAAATTTGTTACTTTTTGGTACAGACCCTTGACATTTGGTACAGCTACTGTCCATGACAACCTGCTGGTATCTCTCTTCTCCAAAACATAGTGACTGATACTAGCCCCACCATCCAGAGTTGGCTCAGACCAGGCAAGAATGCATTTGTCAGCCATTACACCAGTCACCTTCATGGGTCCAATGGGCGGACCTGGTCTATCAAGGACTTTAACAGTGATAGGGAAAGCTTTTGTACCACCAAGATTTTTGAGAACAAGATCATACTGACCACCATCAAGTTTAGTTACATCCTTAATAACCATAGCTGCCTGTTTCTGTGTAGTTTTGACTTCAACGCGTAAGGCTTTCTCCATTTCTTTGCCCTCTTTAAGCCAGACAACATCAGGAATTGGTTTTCCATAAATATCTGCATCAAAAGTCAAACTCTCTCCAGCATTGACAACAATAACATCCATGTATTTTGGATCCAATGATGCCCTTGGTGGTTCTATTTCATCAGTAGCAGTGATAGGTCCAGAGCTGTCTGATGGTTCACTGAAAACTCCGGCCCCATTTCTAGCAATAACTCTAAATTCATACTGCTCATTCTCTGCCAAACCAGTCACTGTATATTCTGTCTCAATTATGTTGGTGAAGTTAGCTCTTACCCAGCGCCCTTCAGGGGAGGAGAGATCTTTTCTTTCTACAATATATCCATTTACTTTACTGCCACCATCATACTGAGGCTTGGTCCACTGAATCTTGATCTGATTCTTAGAAATAGACACAGCTTCTGGAACACCGGGAGGGTCACATGGGTCACGAGCAACAAAAGACTCAGATACTTTGCCGCATCTTCCGATGCCAACAATATTTTCTGCATAAACCCTGAATTCATATCCAATACCCTCTTCAAGATTGCAGATCTTGAACTGAGTGTCTGTTATGCGAGTCTTGTTCAATTTGTTCCAAAGGATGCTGCTTCTCTCTTTACTTTCTAGATGGTAACCAATGATTGCACTTCCACCATCATTAACTGGCTCATTCCATTCAATAATCATCATTTCTTTAGTAGCATGTTTTACATATGGCGTTCCTGGAGGCCCAGGTGGTTTGTATGGATATTGCACCACAATGGTCTTGGAGTCAAGAGGCACACCTTTCCCATATCTGTTTTCAGCAATTATTCTGAACTGGTATTCTGCACCTGTCTTCAGCTTTGAAACCTTGAATGCTGTTCTAGCCAACTGTGTGATAACTGGCTGCCATGTTGTGGTTGCGTTATCTCTCTTTTCTACTATATAGTTCTTTACTTGACATCCACCAGTGTATTCTGGGGGCTCCCAGGAAAGATGGACAAAGGTGTTGCTCACTTCAATAATTTTGACTGGACCTTTTGGTGGACCAGGCTTGTCAAGGATAATGACAGTCACATCTTCAGTAATAGTACTAACACTATTTGTTGCAACAATAGAATATTTGCCATAGTCATCTTTGCATGCCTCTGTAATTTTAATTCCAGTTGTTGATGGAGTGTTGAATACATTAACTCTGGATGTCACTTTGAAAGCTTGACCATCCTTAGCCCAGGAGACTTTAGGTTTGGGCCTGCCAAGCACAGGGAACTCTAGTTTAAGATCTTTTCCAGCTAACACACTGTAAGTGTTAAACTGCATTCTAATGCTTGGCTCCATGGTCATGTCACTTGCAATCACTGGTGCAGCAAGTGCCTTTGGCTCACTCTTTCCCTTCTCATTATATGCAATAATTCGAAATAGGTATTCTGTTCCTGCTGTGAGATTTGCCACAGTCCCCTCGCATGTTTTTGTGTTTGTTGCTACTCCCCACTTATCTGTGCCTTTTGGTTGCATCTCAATCAGATAGCCACTGATCCTACTGCCTCCATCATGCTCAGGTTTCTCCCAGGTCAGAGTGGCACTAGTTTTGGTGACATCAGTCAGGAAAACAGTTCCAACAGGTAATGGTACTTCAGAGGCTTTGGAAGCAGTTTTGGTTTCTACAGCCTGGCCAACTCCATATTCATTTTCAGCCATAACTCTGAAGTAGTACATTGCTCCTTCAATCAAATTTTCAACTTTGAATGCAGTCTTGGAGCATTTTGTGGATACATTTGCATATGCTTTCCTGGTTGATTCACGTTTGTCAATTACATAGTTCTTTATTTTTGACCCTCCATCAATCAGTGGGGTATCCCAAGCAAGAATGACAGAGTCCTTTTTGATGTCTTTAACCACAAGATTTTGTGGGGCCCCTGGTGTGTCTAAAATCTTAACTGAAACAAACTCTGAGACAGAACCACTACTATTAGTCAAGGTCAGTGAGTATTTTCCTGAGTCACTCCTGTCACATGAGTCAATTGACAGCTGTGTGAAGTTGATAGCTTTCTCCACCACAGCCTTTTCAGAGAGATCTCCCTCATCCTTTGTCCATTTAATCTCAGGTATTGGCCTGCCCTTGAAAGGAACATAGATTCTAACAGACCCCCCTGCTTTCACTGTAATGCCCTTCCTCAGCTCAGAGTCAAGATGGATATGTGGTAGATCCACTCTTTCCTCAGGTTTGGCAGTTCCAGCAAGAACAGCTGGCTCACCAACTCCAATTTTGTTCAATGCACACACTTGTATCTTGTACTCCTGACCCTCAGTAAGTTTTGCAATTTCATACTTGTTGACACGTAGGCCAGTAGGCGGAGTAACTATGGTCCATGTCTCCTCTTCAGCCTTGCATATTTCAACAATGTATCCTTGAATGGTAGTACCACCATCAGACAGTGGTTTACCCCATGACACTGTAATGGAAGTTCTTGTTGAATCAATCACATTCACATATGTTGGTGGACCAGGTTTGTACTTGGGATCAGAGGCCTTATAATATGAACTGGGAAGGCTTGGTTCTCCTACTCCAACTGTGTTCTCAGCAGATACTCTGAATTCATATTCATGGTCTGTTGTGAGGCCTGTAACTCTGTATGAGAGATCAGTAACTTTATGTCTGTTGCATCTTGTCCATTTGATTCCAGCTCTGTCCTTCTTTTCAATTATGTAGTTAGTAATCTCACTGCCTCCATTAGTTTCAGGGGAAGACCAGCTGATTGTCATACCATCATGGGCAATAAAAGATACATCTTCAATGTGAGGTGAACCAGGTGGAACAAATGGGTTTCTCATAATAACTGCAGAAGAGTCAAGTGGATCACTGACACCATGACAGTTTACTGCTATTACACGGAACATGTATTCATTACCCTCCAGTAATTTGGTAATTTTGTAATATGTGGTATTACAGCTGCTGGAAACAACAGTCCAAGTAAGACGGCTGGTCTCTCTTCTTTCAATGATATAATGTGTAATAGGACTACCTCCATCATCTAGAGGTGCACACCATGTCAGTGTGCATCTATCTTCTGCTACTCCTGTGATGTGGAAGGGTCCTTCACATGGGCTAGGTCTATCCAAGACCACAACTTTGAATGGAACTGTTTCACTACCAGCCTCATTTGTTAGGAGGAGTGTGTAAGTTCCACCATCAATTCTAACAGAGTCCTTAACAACAATCATTGCATGGTTTTCTGTATTTTTGATCTTCCTCCTGAGTGTATTCTCAACTGGCTTTTCATCTTTAAACCACTGGATTGTAGGCAGTGGTTTACCATGGACATCTGCGTCTAACTTGAATGTCTCTCCTGCATTAATAATAATAGTCTTGGTAAAAGCAGGGTCAATTGAAAATTTAGGTGCTTCCACCTCATCACTTGCAGTTATAGGTCCACTGTTGTATGATGGCTTACTGACAGTGCCAACAGCATTTTTAGCAAAAATTCTAAAGTCATACTGTGCATTTTCAGTTAGTCCAGTAACAGCAAACTGGGTCTCAATCACATTAGTGAAGTTTGCCCTTACCCACCTGCCTTCTGGCAAATCACGCTTTTCTATGAAATAGCCAGTGATATTACTGCCTCCATCATATTCTGGTTTAGTCCACTGAATGACAATAGTATCTTTTGTCACACGGATGGCCTCTGGTGTGCTAGGTGGATCACATGGGTCACGGGCAACACAACCCTCTGAGACCTTACTACTTCTGCCAATGCCAACAATATTTTCAGCATAAACCCTGTATTCATACTCAATACCTTCCTCCAGTGGGTGACTCTTGAAACTGGTTTCGTGAATAAGAGTCTTGTTGATTTTGACCCAGATAATACTATTCCTCTCTTTCCTTTCTAGATGGTAGCCAAGCACAGAACTTCCTCCATCCATGATAGGCTCATGCCACTCAATAATCTGGTGGTCTCTAGAAAGAGAAGAAATGAAGGGAGTGCCTGGTGGGCCTGGCTCTCTGTATGGGTATTGAGCAACTACAGTTGATGAATCTAGACCTTGACTCTTTCCATAGCGGTTCTGGGCAATGATCCTAAACTGGTATTCAGCTCCTGTTTTCAGTTTAGTAACTTTGATAGTTGTTCTGGCCCAGTTGGTGTTCACATTCTCCCACGTTGTTGCGGTAGTAGTTCTCTTTTGAACAATGTAATTCGATATTTGACACCCACCATTGTGTTTTGGTGGATTCCATGAAATGGTGATGCTCTGTGTTGTGATTTCATCAAATCTAACAGGACCAGATGGAGGGCCAGGTTTGTCAAGTACAATAATTTCAATCGCTGTATCCTTCTTTCCTTCTGAGTTTATGGCATTTATACAGTACATCCCACCATCATCATTTGCTGCCTCCTTAATGCTTAATGTTGTATGTGTTAAAGTATTGAGAATATTGACTCTGGTGGTAAACTTTAAAGGAGCTCCATCCTTAGTCCATGTGACTGTTGGTTTAGGGCGTCCAAAGATGGGAATATCAATGTTCATGTCTTTGCCCACATGGATACTGTAGCTACTGAAGGCTGGATGGACATCTGGCTCAAAGACCAAATCCTTGGTCATCACTGGACCAGCAAGGACTTTGGGGTCACTCTTTCCTTTATCATTGATAGCAGTAACTCTGAACAGATATTCATGTCCTGGATTCAGATTAGAGACAGTGGTATCCATGGTCTTAAATGTGTTCACACCAGACCATTTATCATGTCCTTTCAACTGAACCTCAAGGAGATACTGCATTACTCTACTACCACCATCATATTCTGGTTTTTCCCATGCTAAGGAGATACTTGTTTTAGTTTGATCTGTAACAATCAAATTTTTAGGGGACTGGGGCACCTCTGAAACCTTAAGAGGGTCTAAAGTTGCTATGGGCAGGCCAACACCATAAGCATTCTCAGCAAGAACTCTGAAGTAGTAACTACAACCTTCCTGGAGTGGTTCAATCTTACATGAAAGATCATGACAGTTTGTTATCACAGCTGCATATGTTTTACGTATGCTTTCTCTTTTTTCAATAATGTAGTTCTTGATCTTGGATCCACCATCCAATAGAGGTGGCTCCCATCCTAGTGTCACTGACTGATTTGTAATTTCTTTAACTTTAAGATTAACAGGAGCACTAGGTGTATCAAGTACACGGACAACAATAAATGCAGATTTGGTACCACTGGAGTTTTCTGCAGTTATTGTGTATTTTCCACTGTCATTTCTGCTCACTTTATCAATAACAAGGGATGTATAACTGCTGGTTATCTCAACCTGAGCAGTTTCTTTTAGAGCAGCTTCATCTTTGTCCCACTTGATGGTAGGAGTGGGTCTTCCTTTAATTGGAATAAACAGTCTAAGGGAAATACCAGCTTTGATGGTCACAATCTTTCTAAGTTCTGGGTCGATGTCAAGGTCTGGTTCTTCTTTCCTCTCTTGCACCACAATATCTCGAGATAAATCAGCATGCTCACCAACTCCCACCTTGTTCAAAGCACACACTCTAAATTTATATGATTGATTTTCCTTCAGATTTCCAACTTCAAATTTGGTTGTCTTAACACCTGTAGGTGGTGTGCATATTTTCCATTCCTCAGCAGGTGCATCTGTGGGTTCAGCTTGCTCACTTCTCTCTGTGGCAGTGCAGTACTCAATAATATATCCCTGAATCTCACAACCTCCATCGCATGCAGGTTTTCCCCATGATAGAAATACTGAGGATTTTGTTGTGTCAGTGACCTTGGGATGGTGTGGTGGGCCAGGTCGAAAGACGGGATCAAGACATTTGTAGAATACAGTTGGAGTACTTGGATCACCAACACCCACAGCATTCTCAGCTGCAACTCTGAATTCATAAATATGACTTTCCAAGAGTCCAGTTACTTTGAAAGTCAAATCTGTAACTGTTTGCCTGTTACATCTTGTCCATCTTACTCCTTCTTTGTCATGTTTTTCAATTATGTATCCTGTTATAGGACTGCCTCCATCTTCAGAAGGAGCCTCCCAGCTGAGCACCACTGAATCTTTATTAACTTTAGAAACTTCTAAGCTCTTTGGTGAACCAGGTGTCACATATGGATCCTTTATTAAAACAGCTGCAGACTCAAGTGGTGTACCCGCTCCAAACTGGTTAACTGCACGGACTTTGAAGATATATTCATCTCCTTCTAGGAGCTTAGTAACGTTTAGACATGTATTCTCTACTTTTGGGTCAACAACCGTCCAAACTAGTCTGCTTGTCTCTCTCCTCTCAACAGTGTAGTGAGAGATGTTGCTGCCACCATCTTGAAGTGGAGGTTTCCATACTAAGTAGCAGCGATCTTTGCTTACCCCTGTAACAAGCAGAGGTCCTTGTGGTTCCCCGGGTTTATCTAAAACAATCACATTGATTTGTACAGCCTTTTCTCCTCCTGGATTTTTAAGAAGCAGAGTGTATTGGCCTCCATCTGAAAGTTTGGCTTCTTTCACACCTATATAGGCTTTAGTTGATGTATTTTTAATTTCTCTATGAATAGTGTTGCCAAGTTCCTGCTCTCCTTTCATCCAATGAATAGAGGGTAGTGGTTTGCCATGAACATCAGCATCAATTTTGAAATTGTCTCCAGCATTAACCACAACAGTCTGCGTGTACTCAGGATCAATACTGATTTTTGGTGATTCAATCTCATCCCTGGCAGTTATAGGACCAGAACTGTAAGAGGGGAGACTGAAAACACCAGCAGAATTTCTGGCAATGACACGGAATTCATACTGGTTATTTTGCACAAGTCCAGTTGCAACGTACTCTGTCTCAATTACATTAGTAAAGTTGGCTTTCACCCAACGACCCTCAGGAAGCTCCTTCTTTTCCACAATGTAGCCAGTAACCTTTGCACCACCATCATACTCAGGTTTAGTCCAAACAATAGTCACAGAGTCTTTAAAGATCTTTACTGCCTCTGGAGTGCCAGGGGGATCACAAGGATCCCTTGCAATATTCCCCTCAGATACTTTGCTCACTTTGCCTATTCCAACAATGTTTTCTGCATAAACTCTGTATTCATACTCCATTCCTGGTTCTAGACCTGTCGTTTTGAAGGTCTGATCAGTAATTAGAGATTTGTTTAGTTTAACCCATAAAATGCTGTTCCTCTCCTTGCGTTCAAGATGGTAGCCCAAGATAGCACTTCCACCATCATTCACAGGTTCATTCCAGGCTACAACCATGCTGTCTTTAGTAGCGGCAGCAATGTTTGGTGTTGCTGGTGGTCCTGGGAGCTTGTACGGGTACTGAGCAACAATACACTCTGACAGAATTACTGGTCCCTTTCCATATCTGTTTTCTGCTGCAATCCTAAACTGATACTCAGATCCAGTCTTCAACCTACCAGCCTTAATTTTTGTCCTTGCAAGGTTTGGAGATACAACCACCCAATTAGTTGTGGATGTATCTCTCTTTTCCACAAAGTAGTTTTTGATTGTGCAACCACCATCATATTCTGGTGGGTTCCAAGAGATTGTTATACTATCAGAAGTGACCTCCTCCACTTTGACAGGACCACTGGGCTGACCTGGTTTGTCTAGAACAACAATGCCAACATTCACTTGTGTCTCTCCTGCTGTGTTGCTAAGAGTAACAAAATATTGACCAACATCCTCTTTAGTTGCTTCTTTAATGGTGAGGTTCAGCTTTGTGTCAGTTGCTCCAAAGTTGACTCTGGTAGTTCTCTTCAGAGGCTGACCATCTCTCACCCAGGAGACAGCTGCTTTAGGGCGTGCTACATATGGAAATTCCACTGTCAAATCTTCACCTGCCAACACACTATATGTGTTGAACAACATTTTAGCAACGGGTGCAATCACAAGCTCTTTTACTATGACAGGAACACCAAGTTGACGAGGGTCACTTGTTCCTTTCTCATTTTTGGCTGCTACACGGAACATATATTCTTCCCCTGCATTTAGTCCACTGATAGTTGCTTCAGTGTCCTTTACAATCATAGCCTGTGCCCACTTATCAACACCTTTAGGCTGAATCTCAACAATGTAACAGCCCACTCTGCTGCCACCATCATGCTCTGGCTTCTCCCAAGAGAGAGTCACACTGTTTTTGGTAATGTCCTTAAGAGTGATTTTGCCAGGTGGCTGTGGTTTTTCAGACACTTTAACTGATTCAGCAGTCTCAATGGGCAAGCCAATGCCATATTCATTTTCAGCCAAAACTCTAAAATAATAATTGCATCCCTCTAGGAGCTGGCCAACTGTGAAGGTGGTGTTATGACAAATAGCATTAACTGTGGCATATGCTTTCCTTGTTGACTCACGTTTTTCAACTATATAGTTCTTAATCTTGACTCCCCCATCATTCACTGGTGGATCCCATGTTAGAGTGACTGCTTGATTTGTGACCAACGTAATTTTTAGATTTTGTGGAGCACTTGGTGTATCAAGAACTCTGACCTGAACTGTTACTGTTTTGGAGCCAGAGCTATTTTCAACCATAAGATTATATTTTCCACTGTCAAATCTGTTGACATTTTCAATTACAAGTGACGTGTATGATGATGTACTGTCAATAGTTGCCCTTTCTATCGTCTCACCATCATCTTTAGTCCATTTAGCCTGAGGATCTGGTCTGCCTCTAATTGGCACAAACAGTCTAAGAGAACAACATGCTCTAAGACTAATCACTTTGCGGAGATCAGCATCCAAGTCAATTTCAGGTGGGAGAAGTCTGTCTTCTGCCTTGGGATTTCCAGGTACAGAAGCTGCATCTCCAATTCCTTCACTGTTGATTGCAGAGATATTAATCTTGTACTCCTGATTCTCTTTTAGATTAATAATAGTAAATGAGGTTGCAAGGATAAAATCCTTGGGTGTCACAATGGTCCATTCCTCCTCTTCTTCCTTCTCATGTGGGATACAGGTCTCAACAATATATCCAGTGATTTCAGAGCCACCATTATATACAGGTTTGTTCCAGGCAACAGTAATTGAGGACTTGGTTGTGTCCAAAATCCTAGGGTTGCATGGAGCCCCTGGCTTGTACAGTGCATCGGAGGCCTTATAAAACAAACTGGGGACACTTGATGTACTTAGTCCAGCAGCATTCTCAGCAGTTATTCTAAATTCATATTCATGTCCTGGAACAAGGCCTGTTGCCTTGAACTGGAGATCTTTGACTTTTCTTGTGTTACACTTTACCCAACGAAGAGCCGCTCTGTCTTTCTTCTCGATAATGTAGTTTGTAATGGGAGTTCCACCATCACACTTAGGTGCTTGCCACATGACAACCATTGAATCTTTAGTAATAGCTGTCACTTCTGGATTTTCAGGTGGATCAGAGATCCCAAACGGGTTATCTACAATAGTAGGTTCTGATTCAAGAGACTCACCAAGTCCAAATTTGTTCACAGCCATTACTCTGAAGATGTATTCATTTCCTTTGAGAAGCTTAGTTACTTTGTGTTGTGTCACCTG
The DNA here is from genome assembly GCA_038048925.1 of Garcialebias charrua. Taxonomy (NCBI): domain Eukaryota; kingdom Metazoa; phylum Chordata; class Actinopteri; order Cyprinodontiformes; family Rivulidae; genus Garcialebias; species Garcialebias charrua. The sequence continues at coordinate 9,093 of JBBPBX010003817.1, read as the reverse complement.
CAAGCCTGAAACTACATTGGTCCAAACCAGTCTACTTGATTCACGTTTCTCGATCACATATCCTTCAATCTTGGCACCACCATCATCTGCTGGCGGAGCCCACGTAAGTACACAATTATCAGCAGTTACATCAGACACCTTTAGAGGTCCAACTGGTGCTCTAGGTCTATCAAGCACTTTAACATTAAAAATGTGCTTTGCAAAACCACCAACATTAGTGGCAGTCAAAACAAATTCACCACCATCTGGTCTGACAGAGTCCTTGTTTGTTAGAGTAGTTGTCAGTTCAGTGAACCTAACCTCAAGTTTCATTGTGTTCTCAACTTCCTTTCCGTTCTTTGTCCAAACCATAGATGGGGTTGGCTGACCAGCAATATCTGCTTCAAGCTTGAAGGATTCCCCTGCTTTCAGTAGAACAATGTCCCTAAAGATGGCATCAACCATGATACGTGGTTCAATTATGTCATCTTTGCAGGTAATCGAATCAGAGGGCTCAGATGGCATGCTCACTGCTCCAGCTGAGTTTCTGGCCATAACACGAAACTCATAGGATGTGTCCTCAGTCAGCCCACTGACAGTGAATGTTGTCTCTATGATGTTGGTGAAGTTAGCTCTGATCCAGCGACCAGCAGGTAACTCTCTCTTTTCCACAGTGTAGCCAGTGATCTTAAAGCCACCATCATATTCAGGCTTTGTCCATTGAATAGTGATGGCATTTTTGTTTACTAAAATTGGCAAAGGCTGACTTGGTGGGTCTACGGGGTCCAAGGCCAGAATTGCTTCAGAGGCTTTGCTGGGTTTACCAATTCCAGCCATGTTTTCAGCCATGACACGAAACTCATAAGCTACTCCATCTTCAAGTCCTGTAGACTTGAATATATTTCCAGTCACAATACCCTTACTGATCTTGTGCCATATAATGCTACTTCTTTCCTTCCTCTCAACATGATAACCAATGATTTCATTTCCACCATCAGACACTGGCTCATTCCAGCCAATTGTTATTGAGTCTTTGGTGAAGGCAACCACACTCGGTGTACCAGGGGGTCCAGGTACTTTGAATGGATATGCAGCCACCACTGCTTCTGATGTGATGGGAGGTCCAACACCATATCTGTTTTTAGCTTTTATTCTGAACTGGTACTCTGATCCAGTATTCAGCCGTATTGCTTTGAACATTGTACGTATCACAGAGGAAGACAGGTCAGTCCATGTTTGGGAAGTGGTGTCCCTAATCTCAACCACATAATTGTTTATTGGAACTCCTCCATCATTCTCTGGAGTTTCCCATGAAAAGACACAGTATGTACGAGATATTTCCACAATCTTAACTGGTCCTTTAGGTGGCCCTGGCACATCATGTACTTTGACAAATATGTTGTCCGTCACAGATCCAACAACGTTCTTTGCTGTTATAGTATACATACCACTGTCGGCTCTTGTACATTCATTGATAGTAATAATTGTAGTAGCAGCAGTAGTTTCTACATTGGATCTTTGTGTGAGTTTAAGGGCTGCTCCATCTTTTTGCCAAGAGATTGTTGGTCTGGGACGTCCCATAACTGGAATTTCAACTTTAATGTCATCTCCAGCTCTGGCAATAACAGTTTTTTGACATACACCTCGTAGGTCAAACTCAGGAAGAGATGTACAATCTTTGATAATAATGGGTTTGCTCTCACGTGGAAGACTTCTGCCAGACTGGTTGACAGCCATGACATGGAAAACATATTCCTCATTCTCATTGAGATTCTTCACTGTGAAGTCCAAGGTCTTGACTGTTGTAACATGAGCCCATTGGTCAGTTCCCTTCTTCTTGGCTTCTAGAACATATCCTGAGATTCTGCTTCCCCCATCATGTTTAGGTTTGGTCCAAATCAGGCTTACAGAGTTCTTTGTGATATCAGTAGGGATGATACTGTCTGGAGGAGTCGGTGCTTGGGATGCACGAATTGGATCAGTAGTTTCAACTGCTTCACCAATTCCATACTCATTCTCAGCAGTCACTCTGAAGTAGTATTCACAACCTTCACCTATTTCACCAATTCTGACTGAAGTGTTTGGGCATTTTGTAACTGCAGTAGCAAAAGCCTTTCTTGTTGATTCTCGTTTCTCAATTATGTAGTTTGTGATCTTAGATCCTCCATCAATGAGAGGCATCTCCCACTGAAGTGTAATACTTTCCTTGTCAATATTTATTGGTTTTAGGTTAAGAGGAGGTCCAGGTGAATCTAAAACTCTTACATGAATATCAGCACTCTTCTTTCCAGCTGAGTTTTCAAGGGTAAGCTCATATTTGCCAGCATCTATTCTTGAACTCTCTGGAATAAGAAGCATTGTGAATGACTCAGTGCTGTCTATGACTGCACGTGGAACAGGACCATTCTCTTTTGTCCAAGTGACAGTAGGAGTAGGACGACCTTTAATTGGCACAAAGAGCCGGATAGAACAACCAGCTCTGACAACTAGGGTTCTCCGTAGCTCAATATCCAACTCCAAGTCAGGTATAGCAGCATGTTCTACAATCTCAACCAGTTCCTGAGTTTCTGCAGGTTTGCCTGTCCCCTTAGCATTTACAGCACTAATTCTAAAGTAGTACTTTACACCAGTTTGCAGGTTAGGAACCACAAACTCGGTGATCCTGAGTGGTTTTGAAGGAGTATCCCTAATCCATTCTTCTGTTTCTTCCTTTTTGTGCTCAATCACATATCCTGTGACTTCAAGTCCACCATTATCCAAAGGTTTTCCCCAGTTCAAAGTAGCAGTTGTCTTGGTTGTGTCTGTAACTCTTGGATTGACTGGAGGTCCTGGTACAACTAAGAAATAAACAAAATGGTTAGTATGCTAAATGTAGAATTGTAAACAACAAAAACAGCCTGTAATGGCAGGGTTTTCAATGATTTTCACTTACAAGCAGCAACTATTGTTTTGACAGGTATAGAAGGTTCACTTGGCTCTCCAAAACCAGCTTTATTCTCAGCAAGAACACGGAACTCATACTCTACACCCTCTGTGAGACCCGTGACTTCAAAGCTGAGTTCAGCAATGGATTTCTTGGATGCTCTGAACCACCTCATAGTCTTCCGTTCCTTTTTCTCAATACAGTAACCTATTATGTCACTTCCTCCATCTTCAGCTGGTCTTTTCCAGTTCAAAGTGACTGCATGTCCATCAACTTTCTCAACTTCTGGTTTAGAAGGTGGACCAGGAGGACCTGCAAGCAAGAGAAACACATCGTTCATTCTAAAGAAAGAAAATGTTTGTTTCAAGATGGATTTGAGAAATGCAGTAGACAGACATATTTTGTTGTTAAATTATCAGTTAAATAAGATAAATGCTAATACATAGCCTGATTAAATAAACAAACTGTACATACCAAATCTATCAATCATCTTGACAGCCTCAGAATGAGATGGTTCACTGGCACCATACTGGTTCACAGCAGAGACTCTAAAGAAGTACTCATTCCCTTGAATGAGTTTGTTGGCTACATAGTGACAGTCAATGACCTTCTCTTCCAAGATTGTCCAGAGAAGACGGCTAGTCTCCCTCTTTTCCAGGGTGTAATATTTGATAGGAGAGCCTCCATCTTCATTAGGGGCTGGCCAGGTAAGAGTAACCTTTATAGAGGAAATGCCACTGCATTCTATGGGCCCAGGAGCACTAGGAACATCCAGAACCTTGACCTTGACAGTTTCTTCTTTTACACCAAAAGGGTTGCTGGCAGTGATGGTGTATTCCCCAGAATCTTTCCTGCCCGCATATTTTACAGACAGAGTGGAAGACGTAGCAGTAGTTTCAATCTGAACAAGGTCAGATGGCTTAAAATACTTTCCTCCCTTAGACCAGCATGAAGTTGGTGCAGGTTTGCCTAAAATGCTTGTGGCAGTGATAACAATTGTGTCTCCAGCACGTACGGTCAGTCCTTCCTTCACTTGAGCATCAATTATAATCGTTGGTGCAGCTGTTGGAGAAAATTGGAGACATTTAATCTATGATCTCATATACTAATCAACAGTACAATCTCATGGTGCTTCACTAAATATGCCTAGTGCTGTTCATCTCACCATATTCATCTGCACAGATAATGGTATCCGTCTGCTCCGAAGGTGGGCTGAGGGCACCAGCAGCATTCTTTGCCCTGATTCTGAACTCATATTTGCATCCCTCTTGTAAATCAACAACAGTAAATGCAGGGTCCACAACATTCACATTGTTGGCTTTCACCCAGATCTTGGAAGGCAGATCTCGCTTCTCCACAATGTAGCCAGTCAGCCTGTGGCCACCGTCAAACTGAGGCTCAGTCCACTGAAGTGTTACACTGCTTCTGGTGATGCTGATTACATCAGGTTTACCAGGAGCATCTATTGATATAAATAAGAATACAATTTTGAATGTGCAAATGGATTGTTTCTCTACATGGTGCTACCCTAATTCTTTTAAACTTACCAATGGGATCCAGTGCCACCTGCGGATCAGTTGGAGCACTTGGCCTGCCAATTCCAGCCAAGTTGATAGCCATTACTCTAAACTCATACTCCAGACCTTCAGTCAGCCCTGTTACTTTGTGTTCCCTCATCTTTAAGGCGGCTGGACTGGCTCTTTTCCACAACATACTGTTTCTCTCCTTAAATTCAACGTGATAGCCTGAACAAAGAAACAAAGAGTAGCAAAAAATTCTTAGTAAGCTCAACTCACATTCATACATTTACAAAACAAAAACTATTAATAACATAAAACAAGTACAGAATAACCAGTTTAAAGAAGAGTTTGAAAAGTTTTAAAGCAAACTGCACCTGTGATAGGTGATCCTCCAGTCTTTCTGGGGTCCGACCAGGACAAGTATGCAGAGTCATGACGCATGCTCATGATCTGTGGAGGTGCAGGTGCATCTGGTACATCTGTGAAAAAACATTGTTTTAAAGTTATTAGAAGAAACTATTTTTGAACAGGACTAACTCAAATTAGAATACAAAAAAGAGTCACTTACTGAATGGATGTTTAGCTACAACAGGCTCAGACTTGAGTCCTTCTCCAACACCATATTTGTTCTCAGCGCTGACTCTGAATATGTATTCTGTGCCCTCATGGAGACCGGTCACCCTCATGGCATTGGTCTCCACAGTAGAGGACACAGTCACCCACATATTGGTGATGGAATCCCTCTTTTCCAATATATAGTTGGTAATGTCTGAACCACCATCATCCTTGGGAACACCCCACTTGAGTGTAGCACCGTCAGCCGTAATATCTTTGAATTTTATTGGTCCAACAGGAATGCTAGGTTTACCCACAACCCTAACATAAGACAACAATTTACATTATTGATACTGTTGAACACATTTATTCAAATGAATATGCTTCACACTTTTGAATTCTACCTGATGAAGATGGCTGACTCTTTGGTGCCAGCACTATTTCTCAGGGTGATTGTGTACTTAACAGCGTCACTCCTCTGACAGTCCCTAATTAGAAGGGTGGTATTGACTGCAGAAGACTCGGCACAAACCCTGCCAGTGTCTGTGAGGTCTTCATCTTCTCCCTTCTTCCAGGTAACCTTTGGCGTAGGTTTGCCAATGATGGGGATCTTCAAACGAACAGTGCTGCCCTCTTTGGCAATGTAGCACATGTTGGGCAATTCTCTTAAGTCACAGCTTGGAAGAACTAAAATAAGAAAAAAATTACTTGAATCATTATCATTGAATTCTGCATGGTTCTATATCTCTTTGAATGGAATTTTCACAAGGATAAATAAATACTTACCAATCTGATCTTTGGCGATCACCTTCAGTTCTTTAGCAGAACCCTCTCCTGAGTCATTTATAGCTTTGACTCGGTAGGTGTACTCTCTTCCCTCTACCAGGTCCTTGGCACTGTACTGCATATTCTTGGACCTCATAAGCTCCTTGTATTTGTCATCACCATTAAGAACTTCTAGCACATAGCAAATAATGCGACTGCCGCCATCACTGAGGGGTTTCTTCCAGCTTAGAGTACAAGAATCCTTGGTCACCAGCAGGGTTTTAAAGTCCATGACAGGCCCAGGCTCCTCTGAAATTTAAATGAGATGAATTTGACCTTTGTTTAAGAACAACATAAATGTATGTCTTATTCAACCCACCTGTTGCTCTGACAGCATCAGCTGTCTCACAAGCTTCTCCTTTACCAAGCTGGTTGACTGCCGACACTCTGAAGCAGTAGGACCGGCCAGCATCCAGCTCTTGAACCCTAAATGAAGTCTTGGTACAATTGTTTGAGACAACAGACCAGGCCTTTCTCTCAGTGTCACGCTTCTCCACTATGTAATGGGTGACTTCATAGCCACCATCAATCAGAGGAGCATCCCAGAAGATTTCAGCGCTGTCTTTGGATGTTTCTTTCACCATTAGATTAGCTGGTGGTCCAGGAGTGTCTGGAATCACAAACATAAACATAATAAATTATGGCCCTGAACTCCAAAAACTTTTTTTTTGTGTGTTTTTTTGAGCATGCAGATTTTTGCAATTAGTGCAGCCAATAATATCATTACAAATTTTGTTCCTAATTAAGTTTCCTTACCGAAGACTTTGACAGCAATGGTGTACATCTTCATGCCAGCTGAACTTTCTAAATTCAAAACGTATTTGCCAGCATCGTATCTGTTGACATTCTCTGCCACCACCATGGTGTCTGTGTTGCTGGATTTGATGACAATGCCAGCATCGTATCTGTTGACATTCTCTGCCACCACCATGGTGTCTGTGTTGCTGGATTTGATGACAATGCCCTGACGGTCCTTGATGTTGGTGTTCATTTTTGCCCAAGTAATACGAGGACTGGGACGGCCCTTGATGGTGGCATACAACTTCATGGTGACACCGGCCTGAAGCTGCAGACCTTCTTTCAATTCAGCACTCAGCTCTGCCTCAGGAGCCACTGAAGAAAGATACAGAGCATGTTGAATTAAATATTTTAAGTCAAAATATATTGTACAGTAGAGAGCATTTTTGAGAAAGAACAGTTAACAATTCTAACAAAGTTAAGTCAGGTCCTCTGGATGGATGCAAAAAGATAACAGTTAACAATTCCGTTTTAGTCCAAAGAAAATGTTGTTTGTAGTCCGCTCATTATGCAAATGTGTTTTTGGACCGATGTGACCAANTCTTAAAGGGGACCACAGATGCAAAATTCACTTTTTAATGTTTTTTTTACTCAACTTTGGGTATTTACTTCATAAAAAAACAGTCCTTGTGCCAAAAAAATGCACCCAGTGGTTTATTTACTCTAAGTAGATTTATTTATTTTTGATAAATACACCTGGATTCACACTTCCTGCAGTTATTGACGTCACAAGCCGTAGCCAATCACCTCAAACCTGAGTCCAGCCCCTCACCTAGCAACCCCTGGTTAGGCTCAACCCACTTCTGTATTAAACACATGACTGTTGTTTTTCATGATTTCATCTCATCTTTTGTTTATATGTTCTTAATTTCATGTGTACAGCACTTTGTTGCAGCTGTGGTTTTTTTAAATGGCTTTATAAATAAAGTATAATTGTTATTTTTATGTTTTAGTTCAATTTTTAGTGTATTTGCGATCGCTCCCAACGCGCAGCCGGCAAAAATTAAACGAGCGGACTCCCGGCATAGGGACCGGCGGCAACGGGACACTGCTTCTGGCGGATGGAGCGGAGCTTCAATTGTACAGCCTCGTTGCAGCCTTGCAGCAGCCTCGCAGCAGCGAGGACCTTCTCCTTACGGATTAATTTACGGGAGACACTTGGTGAACTTTGTGTTGTCTTGACTGGAACAGCGATAACTCCCAAAATCTCCGCGTGCAACGAGCGGAGCTGGCGAACACCGGAAGAGGAACAAGCTAACATTAGCTTCGGATTCGGGTGGTCTCATGCTAAAAGGAGCAGCTATGGCGGCGCGCTCAGACGAGTTTCGGTAAGTTATCTTAAGCTAGCACTAACAGTAAGTCAAATGAGTAATAAAAAAAGAGCTAATTTTAAAACAACAACACATTACAGATACTGGCTGTTACAGAGGGCGTAAACAGATCGTTGAAGGGCGTGGACTTCAAGAAACCGGTCGTTCAAAACGAAAGTTAAAAATGGCAGAATTAAAAAGGGTATAATTGATTATCTAATAATTATTTTGTGCATTAAATTGAAGGAATAGGGTCTGGATATCCCACAGAAATACCATAAAAATTTAAAAAATACATCTGAGGTCCCCTTTAATTTCATGTGTACATCACTTTGTTGCAGCTGTGGTTGTTTTAAAGGCTTTATAAATAATAATTATGATAAAAATGATCATTTCTGATCATTTTTGTCATGATTGCGCAATCTTGGGCAGCAAGAAGTAGGTCTTCAGTTTACACGGTCACAAATTACTGTAGAACACCGGACGCCATTTTAGGTTCAGTCACGGGGGTCTCCGGTCACAAATTAATGTAGAACACCGGACGCCATTTTAGGTTAGCTGCCGGAGCTGCCGGGAGCCGGCCTTTGAAGACTGGTGACCAGGATCGCATCATATGGATTAATTACTAGCTGGAATCGCTCTGTGAGCTCTGTGGACGTCTCAGGCTGGAGCAGCAGCTGCAGATTGATCGCCGATCGCGCCGCACCGCCGCTCCAACACCAGCTCATGCCTGGCTAGCAGAAGCTAACCCAGGCCTTGAGCAGCTGCCGTGGTTAGCTCGCCGGACGCCGCGCTGCTCGGCCCGACAACAATCAACGCATGGCAACCTAAGATGTCGGCTTTGACCATCTCAAAGTAAGAAATTATATTTTTATTTATTCTGTAAATGTGAATAGCAATGTTTAACATTACAGTACACTACTGTACATGCTTAAATGTGTGCGCGGCGCTCGTTAGCGGTATTTCCGCGGCCTACGAACGGAATAAGGACCTACGAACGGGACGCTATTTTCACCCCCTAGCTACGGCAGAATCGAGCTGCGAACCGTTCTTAGGTCCCGAAGTCGTTCGTAAATCGGGGGTTGGGTGTATATATATATATATATATATATATATAGTATATATATATATATATATATATATATATATATATATATATATATATATAATATATATTATATAT
>JBBPBX010003816.1:41714-69058 GCA_038048925.1 Garcialebias charrua | reverse complement strand
GGAGAGGAAGAGAGTGCAGCAGCCAGTGTGATGGGCTAGAGGAGGAGGAGGAGAGTGAACGAGAGCTGCTGGAGCTGCCTTGCTTCGCCTGCTTGTCGTCTGCTGAAGCTGGCTTCACCATCACGCCACGCCATTCTCATACAGAACAGAGTCCCAGTCCAGCCTGGCCAAACTGCTCCCCCAGCAAGTAAGGAAAAAGAAAATATATATATTTTTAAAAATGAGCATCATCAGGATTTTCTGCATCAGCACCACAGGGGAGATGCAGCAGCGCTGAGGCGGCCTGACACCAGCTGCTGCCACACCGAACCTCCTCGGTTCACCTTCACCTTCCAACACAGCCACCTCTCCTCGCTCGCTCCTCCCTCCTGCCCTTGTCCTCAGCGGCTCCTCTCACCTCCCTGGCCAGTATATGGATAGAAGCTCCCTGTTTCAGCTCATACAAGAGCAGGTAAGCCATCGGCGGCAGGAGGTTTCCATGGTTACAGGCTCCCGGCCACCTCGCCGTCTAGAGGGACCGGGATGTGCAGGCTTACGGTGAGGGCTGATGATGGGGGGGTGAAGAGGAATGGGACAACATAATGGATGTGGAGCCCTCAGAAGAGCAGGTCAGACCAGCAGGGGGGCGTGCATCATGTCACGGTTGTTTTTAATTGATACTGTCCGTGTGAATGGAGAGACTAATTGAATGTGTGGATGGAAAGATGGATCGACTGCGGTGTTTTTCCACTGAAGAATGAAATGAACGCATCGACATTTGAAACAGTCAGACTGCTGTTTTCATTTTAGTGTCACAGAAACCAGAGGTTGGGAGATGAGGGTTTTATTATTTCTAATTTAAGGTTGTGGCTATCAGACTTTTTAAGCACTGATCATTTTGCTGGTGAGGATTCTCAGTCATCCAGGACATGATAAAATAAAAATAAAAAGGCGTTCAATACAGAAACAACTGGACTTTATTTGTAACAGAAGACGTTTCGCTTGATAAGGCTCCTCGGATGAGAAGCGAAACGTCTTCTGTTACAAATAAAGTCCAGTTGTTTCTGTATTGAACGCCTTTTTTTTGACTCGCTGATCATTTTGAAGCACACTGTTGATTTCCTGTTTTTCATTTTGCCATTTGTTTTTTAGTCTATAACTATTTCTGCTTACTTTGTGCTGTTCAGCTCATTCAGACGTTTGCAATGACTTTTATTTGTTGTAAATAATATGTGATTCAAAATTGTTTAACTTTATGTAAAATTAAATTCTCCAGAATCCTCCAAAAGCTTTGTTCCCTTTAAAATCTTTTGTCTGTCTTCTGATACAACTTTTATTTTTTAGCTAGACCTTTTAGCTTCTTGCTTCAACTTTGATACTTTAGCTTTTGGCAGCTATCTTTTAGCTAGTATCCATCTCTTATTTTAATCTTTTTGTTGGTGTTCTGCTTTTAGCTTTATCCGCACATTTCAGTCTCCTCAGCAAATTTCAGAATAGTCCTTCAGCACTCAGCATTTTAGCAGAAAATGATATTTCTCTTGTTTTCCTTTTAAATAAAACGCTGCTACATGATTTTAAACGTTATGTTTTTTTTTCCCCATCCATGTTGTTGAGGATGTTTGCACAAACCACATTGAGGCCAGTGAAAAATGTTCGCCTTGACATCTGGTTTTGTGAAACGCTCCAGTCAAAACTGACGTTGGTACTCTCCAGTCAGATTTAGCTTCTGGTCTGCCGTGTCCAGATTTAACTAACTAAAATGGGACGAGGGGAAGATCCAAAGAGCCTGTTTACATCTGGGGTAGAGCTTCTGGAAAGCATGCACGTGCATGTTCAAACTGCTGATCCAAGAACTGATGCGTCTTGTTGAACTCCTGCTTTTCATGATGAACGGGCCTGTTGGGGTTTGGAGCTGATTGGCAGATTGATTAGGCAATCATTTTGTCCAGGAGGGAGACATTGATCGTCTGGCTGCAGGGTCCCATCAGCAACACACAGAAACCCACTCGAGGGACTGCGGGTGTGTGTGCTGGTGATCTTGAGCACAGCTGCTTTTCTTTTTTTTTAATTTTTCGGATGAGACATGTTTCCTCCTTTATGCCCTCATCATTATATATGCACCAAATATGGGACCAGAGAGACTGACTTGTCTGTGTTCATATCAGTTTTCATGTTCGGCTGGAGATGTTTCCACGTTGTGAACAGCTACTTGTGTTATTGATCTCGGGCTTTTATTTTGCTGATGTCAGTAAATTCACACGGACGGCTTGTGAAGACACAGTTGAGCAGGCCACAGTCGTATTAGACTCAGGTCTGGACATGATCAATCACTCCGGCTGACAGCAGGCTTTTTCTAGAGTTTGGACTCGGTGCGGTTGGCCTGATTTAGAAAAGGTTTCTCTAATTACACCAAGTGCAAATAATTGTGCCAAAAAATGTCTGACTCTGAAATGCCGGGCTCGTTAGTGTTAACAAAATCTGATGTGTGCTGAAACGCTGGCCTTTGTGTTGTTTCACTGCAGATCTGACCTGTCGTTACACAACAACCACAGCCCCTTCGCTGTTGAAGCACTTGGAGGTCAAGTGATTTAGTCAAGTGTTTTTACGAGGAGAGAACTATTATAGTCACTGCTTCGTTTAAGACAATCTGATATTGTGTTTTTTAAGACTTGAATTTGCTTCTAAGTGTAAAAATGCAAGGTTTTCTGCTACATGTCGCTGCATGGCTTTGAATTGAAGCATGCAAGTTTTAAAGCAAAATGTGTAACCTAGTTTTGAATAGTGTGCTTCAACATTTGGTTATGATCCGTTTTACAACAGAGGCATAGTCTGAACAAAACCCGTAGGAATAAAATAATGCGATCAATGGGATTTGGGGGGACAATAAATCATTTCAGTTCAATTCAGTTCATTTGTTTAGCACCAAATCACAACAAAGTTGTCTCAGGGCACTTTACAGGAACAGTCACATGCATAGAAAAGCCAATTAGTAAAGGTCTCTATCTAAAGAAGCCAGCAGACTCGTTGAATCTTCACTTCGTCACAGTCTCCCATCCTGAGCAAGCACAATGCCAACAGTAGAAAGGAAAAGCTCTCTTTTAACAGGAAGAAACCTCCAGCAGAACCAGGCTCGGGACAAGCGGCCATCTGCTTTGACCGGCTGGTTAGAGAGGAACAGGAAGGAGAGACAAACAAACACAGAATGGTTGGTGCAGGTGTACCTGAAAGAACACACACACACACAAGTTAAGGATAGAAAAAATAATTACAAATACAAAACAGGTTGAGCAGAGTAAGTAGAGACAGTAGCAGAGTGAAGAAATGTGGTCAGTTTGTCCTCCAGCAGTCTAAGCCTATAGCTTAGACTGCTGCATAGCAGCATAACTATGGGACAGCTCAGGAAACCCAAGCCAACTCTAACTGTAGGATTTATCAAAAAGGAAAGTCTTAAAACTGGACAATGTGTCAGCCTCACTGACAGAAACTGGAAGTTAGTTCCACAAGAGAGGAGCCTGATAACTGAAAGATCTGCCTCCCATTCTGCTTTGGAAAACACTAGGAACCATGAGTAAACCTGCAGTCTGAGAGCAAAGTGTCCTCAGATATATCAAACCTTCTTTGGAGCTCTGCAGCTCGGATATTCTTCACATCGTTCAAATTTTGAACTGGTCCCTGAAAGTTTAACTTTAGACGTCTGACCTGGTGCTCTAATATTGTTCACAATTTTTACACAAGCAACGTTGAATTGTTCTGATTTAATCAGTTTAGAAAAAAAAGATTTCAAGACCTTTGCAGACAATCTCTTCTTGCTCCTGCAACATATCCTAATTATCCATCACATTGTGAGGATTTTAGTCTTCTTTCTCCCGATGTGTCTCTTACTGCTGTCGTGCTTACGGGTTTCTCCCAAATCTCCACAGAGCAGAGTTCACACCAAAGCCTGCACAGACTTCAGTTATATTTGAACTCAAGATGTTTTCTTCAAAACTAGATGCGAGGGGTCTTTGACACGTCTGTTAAATAAAACAATGTAGAAACATTACATGTCCCACGTGGGATCATCACAGTCTTCTAAGAATTTGTAAGACTGAACTTGTTGTTTTCACACAACTGTTTATTTGGGGCCTAATTTTCAGTCTACAGTCAGGGAGTGACAGAAATAGTTGTGTGGTTACCATGGTGGCCTCAGTGAGCCACTGGCAGCAGCTTTTACATTTCTTTCAGTTTTAGATGCTTTTTGGTGGGATGGGCATCTTTTCTGAAGGACTTCCTGAAGCTGTTTAAATACGTTCAAGGCATGGCCGACTCGTCAAATCAAAACTTTGGTGGTGCAAAAGTCTTCAGCAGGAAGTCAGTCTACAATGTGCACGTGCCACATCAACATTTTGAAGGCACTTAAACAACTGTTGTTGCCGTCTTGTCTTTAAAAACAGAGAAATAAAAGATTTTAGCGAACATTTAACTGTTTCAATAAAATCCCAGCAGGTTCTGCAAAAGGCTTTTTAAATCAAAAATCTATCTCTGAGTGGATAAAGTAAACAAGCAGACATGATGGAGGCGATGGAGTCCATTTATATGTTACGTCCACAAGGAGCATAGCATATTTAAGAGGACACGAGACAACAAGAAGGTTTAAAAAGTTTATTTTAGTTTCTCCTATTTTTTTATTTTTTACTTTTTATTTTCTTTCTTTTTCTCGCTGTTACTCTCAGTCTGTTATATTTGTTTGTTTATCATCCTTGTTTGTGTGTAATAATAAAAATTAATTATAAAAAATAAAAAATAAAGTTTATTTTTCTCCAGCTTTTAATGGCTGCGGGCGTGGTTCACGCAGTCAGCTCCCTTCTGTGGAAGAAAAAGATTAAAAAACTGGAGTTCACCTTCAGGTTCCCCGAGTCCCAAAATAAAACCAAAGTGCAAAGGAATGTTGGACCTGGTGAGCCTGCTAAAAAGAATAAAACATCACCATAGGAGGTCAACCCAGGATAGGGCTGTCGAAGCTCCTCCCAGCATCGAACTACCTGTTTAAACACCCCGCTATGGTAACAATAAGGCAAAAACAGGACATTATTATTTAAGCCCCAGTATGTTTTGTTTATGTTTGCTACCAACCTGGCCGCGCTGTTAAAGCACTTTGTAAACCTGAAGGGAATCAGTCTTGATTAAGTTCACTCTATATGACGGTGCTTTTGAGCCCGCCTATAAATAGGCTGGTTGCAAAGATCTGTTGCAGGGTGTGGAGGTTTGGAGGCTGTATTTCTCCGCCCGCCCCTCGCCACTTGGTTGTCACTCCTGAGGGAGTTGTGTGTTGAGCAGGTGCATGCTCGTTGTTAAGCTCTAGTGAACCTAGGAGCTTGTGTGTTTGTTTACCCATGGAGGACTTAGTAGTTTTTAGCTGTGCACTAACAGTTGGACTGTTTTAACATGGTTTTTGACCTGGTGAGATTGGTAGTCCTGTTTTCGCCTTATTGTTACCATAGCGGGGTGTTTAAACAGGTAGTTTGATGCTGGGAGAGGCTTCGAAGACCCTACAGGGGTTGGCCCCCTTACAGTATCGTTTTATTCTTTTTAGCCGGCTCACCAGGTCCAACTTTTATTTTGTACTTTGTTTTATTTGGGACACGGGGAACCTGAAGGTGAACTCCTGTGTGTGTGTTTCATCTTTTTTCTCCACAGACGGGAGCTGGCTGCTTGAACCACGCCCGCAGCCATTAAAATCTGGAGAAAATAAACTTTTTAAACCTTCTTGTTGTCTCGTGTCCTCTTCAATATGCTATGTTCCTTGTGGACGTAACAGTGGATAAGATAAACAAGCAGACATGATGGAGGTGTTTCTGCAAAGGCACATTCAAAACATTTATTTCTAATGTTTTATGGCGTACTAAGCTTTTTTAGGGGTCAGGACTGGACACTTCCTGCATGCATCAGCACGGCTGGTGTAAAGAAAGGATCCTGTCGGAGTAAAGCGGATGGAAATAGTGAAAAAAGGAGAGAGAAATTAAATGCAACAGCAGCAGCATGGCAGACTTTACAGTGTTCCTCTGCAGTGTCGCCGTGCTGAGCTCAGGGTGTTTCTGGTGTGTGCGGCCTCATCTGCCACACCGTAGATAAGGCACCTCGATGGTCACAGCCACTCAAATCTGCTATTATTAGTTGGGGAATATCTCTTCGTTCTTATCAGTCCTATTTACATCACATCTCGAGGTGGCTGAGTGCTTTTCTGACATATTCATGTTAAGTAGAGAGAATAAGGCGCCTTTCTTTTATCCTCCTGCGTCATGGTTGTTTATGTGGTGTTTAGTGTATATGATCAAGGAAAATGCCTCAGATGTGTCTCTTGAGTTGTGTTGGTTTGAAGCGGAGGAGGGATTTGGCTCTTTGTCACATCGGTGGTCTGAATCTGCAACAGAACGCACAGTGTGGTATGGTGTTGTTTTTGGTGTGGCCCGACGGCAGCAGAGACGATGCACAGGTTTTTTTTTAACCTCATTCACGTTTATTCTTTCTCTGTAAATGCCACTGCAGGCACGATTTGTTCCAGTTTACCGTTGCTGTTCACGGTGAAGTGCTCTGTAGCTGTGGCTCGGTGCAGAAGTGTCAGTGTTGTCTGTGAAACTGGCTCCACATTGTAAATAGAGTTTATTCTATGAGTAGAATCGTAGCAGATTTGTGTTATATTAAACATTTATAGGCAAACGAAACACACATTTTCAGTCTGAGCTGAGCCTAATGCACTGTCTATTTGTAAGTACTGGCCTTTTTCATCTTTTACTTAATTATGTTTAAAAAAATAGAGCATGGAAAGCCTTTCATTCTTTAAAGGAATGCATATCACCCGCCATCTTTTATGCCCAATTTTTAGACTAAGATTGTCTTGGGAAATGATGGGCCGTTTGGCTCAAATCTTGAAAATATTTTCAAGCGGGATCTCGCAATCAGTTCTCCAGATAATTTACCTGAAAAGTTCCCAGTTTTGCCGTCGGAGCTCTTGCACCATGAGCAAAATGTGTGATCGTACAGTACTTTAGTGTTTACTTCTGTGTGTTTGTATATTTTGATGACTGTATTTTATTCCTTGGCTTCAGGAATCATTCATGAGCTGCTGTGAAACAGACTGATATGACCTGGGTTCAGTCAAAGGCAAAACTATAGGAAGCTGGGGTGCAAAAGTCGCTTCAGCAGCCCTTGATGGATGCCAGATGGCATGTCCAAATACATAAATACAAATAAATGTTATTTGTATTGCATATGTCTAACTTTATTATGATTGTCCACTGCTGATGGAGAAGCAGTGATGATGTTTTTGGCTGGTTCTTTGTATGTGTGTGCTTGTTTGTCTGTCTGTTAGCAAAAACCATTGGACATATTCCAATGGTCTTGGAAAGTCATCATTAGATGTACATCTACAACTTATTAGCATTTGGCTAATCATCCTTAGCCAAAACAACATTGTCCATAACAGTCAATTTTACAGATATTGAGCTAATCTCATGAGATCCTGCATGCCGTCATTTCCAAGGTTTGTCCAAAATGTCTTTATTTCAGGTATTTCTTAACAATAAAGATAATCTTAGTTTGAAACTGTGAGGAAAGGCGGTGAGCCATGTGCATTCCTTTAAGGCTGGTCTTGTTTTTGATCACGATGAGTTTCTAAATCTCGTCGCTTCCTTCTTCATCCTGTACACGTCATCGTCCGTCCATCTCCCTCCCTGTCCTGAACATCTGGACCGTCCATCAAAAAGCTTGGTCTCGACGCAGCTCGGTTCTGGTTGGACTCGTTCCATGAATCTGTCTTTCACAGACGCTTGAACCCCTTTCTTGTCTTGTCCTTTGCCTCTGGAATACCAATATGTCAGTGGGGGGAAAAATGGGAGAAATGTAAGAGGAGGGAGGGTGGCACACAGGCGACAGGTAACCATGGCAACGCAGGAGGCGTGTCAAAGTGTCGTCGTCACCGAGTGTTGGATTGCCTCAATAAATGCTTCTCTTTCAGTGCTTTCTCCCTTTGAATCCTTATTTGTTTTTATTCTGTTTTGTTCGTTTGCATCAGTGTCAAAAAAAAAGAAAAGAATAAAACATGGCTTCTCCTGCTAAGCTTTGTTCATCTCCATGTTCTTCAACTCGGTAATTGAAAATCCTAATTGGCTACAAGAAGCAATGCTTCACCTCCTTGTTTCTTCAGTAGACGACGTCCCCCGTGGGACGTTCTTCCAGAATAAGGTCAGACCATGAAGGCAATAATATCTGAGCAGTGTGACAGCTCAGCATCAACGCTAAAGTGTGTGTGTGTGTGTGTGTGTGTGTGTGTGTGTGTGTGTGTGTGTGTGTACCGTACGTCCAGTTTCTGTACGTGTAGTGATGTGCTGACATATGGAGGCTGACAGTAATCAGACGTCCCCAGCGTGGCTCTCTGTTCCCCCACTCTGTCAGGCCAGCCTGAGCCAGGAGCACATTACAATCTGATCCATCTCTCCTCCGAGGCGAGTGGGTGTAGAGCACTGGAGTGTGTCACCGACCGCTTTCATAAGGAAGAGCAGAGCAGGAGTCCCTGCCAGGCCGCTGGGCTAAGGCAGAGATGTGTGCTGGTTTAGTCTGTTAAAGTTTCATCTCCTTCCTCACACTGACTGCTCTTCTTTCCTCCTCCTCCTTTAGTGTCATCGTTTTTCAGTTTCTTCATCAACCACCTGCATCCCTCTCCCCCTTCTTTAGATGTACATCTATAACTAATTAACTTTTGGAGTCAATCCCATATACGTAAGAGGGCTGCTCTAGCGGTGTAATCTAAAAAAAAAACACACACACACAGAGAAAAATGACTTTAACTTAGTCAATTTAACAGAGACTGACCTAAAATTTGTCCAAGAGTTATCTCCAACACGTTTAACAGATTACATAAAATCTTTGTTTGAAATGCTGGATGTACCTCAACAACTGGAACTAACCCAATTCAAGATGGCCGCCACAGCCAACTGACCTGTGAAAAGTAAAACGGATATAATTCAGTCAAAATTACAGATGTTGTGTTGATTTTTTTGTGTTAGTAGCTGAATATCATTCACAGCACAACTACACCTTGCACAAGATCTTTGCTTAAAACCTTTAGCTATTGTAGTCAACCTGTTAGCAAAATATCTCAGCAACCACTTGATAGATTTTATTGAACACATCATTAGATGTCACTTTACAACAGATTAACATCTGGAGTCAATTCAAATAAAGATGGCTGCCTCCGCTACTCAATATGTCCAACACAACTTGGGCAGTTTAGATATTGGGCTAAGATTAGACGTGTTGGCAACACATGCTGACATTTCTGTAAATTATGAGATTGAGTCTCATAATCTGGCATGAGAACTAAAGGGTGGTATGCATTCTTTCAAAGAACACTATAATAATAGTAATAATAATAATAATAATAATTATTATTATTATTACTATTATTATTATTATTATGTATTGTCATAATACTGTAGTATGTTCCATACAATGGCAAAAATAGGCTCTCTGCATTTAACTCATCCACCACCAGGTGGTGCAGTGGGCAGCCATTGAAAGCACCCGAGGAGCAACTGGGGATGAGGTTTCCTGCTCAGAGACACCACTAGATGTGCAATGACTGGGGATCAAACCCAGGACCTTTGGGTCCCGAGTTGGCTGCCCTGCCTCTACACCATCTCAGCTCAAGATGAGACTAAGTGTCATAATCTGGCATGAGAACTGAAGGGTGATATGCATTCCTTCAAGGATCACTATTCAAAATGAGATTGAGTCTCACCTGGCGTGAGGACTGAAGGGTGATATGCATTCCTTCAAAGAACACTATTTGAGATTAGACTGAGTCTCATAATCTGGCGTGAGAACTGAAGGGGGATATGCATTCCTTCAAGGAACACTATTTATTTATTTTTTGTTTTTTTACTATTGTGCTTTCTCTCCAGCCATGTTGCCCCTTTGTCACTCTGGTGTACGTAACACAAATCAAACGACGAGGACACGAGCACCGTGTTGCTCAGTTCTTCTCAGGGGAAAAACAACAACCGTGTTTTAACAAATATCCATGAAGCACAGCGTAAAGGGGATTATCTAAAAATAGGCATGGGCTTTTCTCCATTCCTGTCTTGGTTGGCTTTCATCAGATACTCAGCTTTATGAGTATCCCAGGCTGTTTTAAGATTGCAACCAAGTGCAACCCATCAGAGTTGGTCTGATGCGTGAAAATTGTCCTTAAATTGAAAAGTTTTGGGGAAAGTGCAGAACTTTACACGACTTTTAAACCTCCATATTTCTTTACATTTTGCTTCCAATGAGCCAGACCTTTGTAATATTTAAAATGATCTTTCTGAAGATTTTTTTTACAAGTTTATGTGCATTTCGCCTCCTTTTTCCACTCATTTTCTGTTTGTAGTTTGTGTGCCTGACCACGACAGGATGTTGTGCAGTGTGCGTTTCAAAACCAGAAAAGGCAAAAATAAAGTTTTACAACAGATGCACAAAATCTGAAAGTCACGTCATTGAAAACAGATGGATCAATTTAGCTAAGACTTAACACCATGATCGTTCTTCAGCTAATCATGGACGACTTTTTAATCTAAGAGCTGTTTGTTGGTGTAAAAATACTGTGTTATCTGTCAAACTGGGGATTTTTTTTTTTTGTTTTTTTTAATGGATTTGATTAAATAAAATGGAACAATCATTGTGACAGAACAAGGAGTCTAATTATCCAATCATCTCTTTGCTAAGTTAACACAACACTGGCTCATCCCGTGAGGAACACAAACATTTCTCTGAACACGGAACTGGAGAACTGGAACGTGAAAAAGCAGAGTAACTGGAGTAAATTATCCATATCTCTTGCTTGCTTTCATGCAGCACCCTGCGACACGTGTTAATGTTCAATGTACTATTGAGGATGACTCTCAGCTACTTCTTCATCAAACTGAGCTGTATAAATGCTCATGAACAATTAACACATCCAGACTGAGTCACAAAAACAGAGTCAGTGTTTAACGTGAACTCTTCCTTCAAGGCTCTGTAGAGGCGGCCACTATGCAGCAGCTGGTGCAACATCGCTGTCTCTATGTTTCATCTCGTGGACATCGAGGTGGACAATGATCCTCCATGACTG
The DNA here is from genome assembly GCA_038048925.1 of Garcialebias charrua. Lineage (NCBI taxonomy): Eukaryota > Metazoa > Chordata > Actinopteri > Cyprinodontiformes > Rivulidae > Garcialebias > Garcialebias charrua. The sequence goes on along the minus strand of JBBPBX010003816.1, from coordinate 57,954 downwards.
ACGACACCTGAACGCTCCCTTCTCCCTGCAGCAACAAGACGCCGTCGGTTTACTTTCCCAAAACACTAATGAGGCTGCGTTCGCTTTCAGGAGCAGCTAAAATAAGAAGCGGCCTCGACTCTTCCCATACGGTCTCTTTTCTACCGCTGCACTTTGTCCTCCGGCACATTTTAACAAACACAGTGAGATGTACTGAGGGAAGCTGGCACGGCAGGAGAAATTAACGCTCCATTGAAGAGCTATTGAATTGCATTTAGGAGGAGAAAGGAGGGAAGAAAATGGAGTAATAAGTGGAATAAGCTGCCACCTCAAATAAAGCATTGCATCATGGGCCAAGCTTCGATACATTCCCTGTACATTAGGGGCCTTTAAAAAAAATAACAGTGCCATTTTAGACGATGACTAAGTCGTTTTTCTGACACTCTGCTTCTCAAATCAATTACGAGGAGTTGCACAGGCATCAGCAGTAATCAGCCACGTGTTTGCGAGCCTTGGTGCTGATTATAGAAGCTGAGCTGCGACTGTCACCAAGGACAGACTCACAGAGCCGAGTGATGCTCACGGTGGAAACAAAGACCCAGAATCTGCCTCATTCAATGCAAATGGATCCCACCCCCCTCCTCTTGTCTTTTGTAAATGCTTCCAACATGAACGACGTCCTCCCTGCCTGAATGACTTATCTTTTAATTCTCTCGCAGCTATCGTGAAGTAATAACAGCTTAATTAATACTTCTATAACGGTCTGAGCTCTTCTATTTCAGCTTTGTTTATTCTGCTTGTTTAACAGCTTGAATGTCTTCATCGCCCATTTCTGGAAGGTGGGCGAAAATATTTTTGTCTTTGCTTTTCTTTGACTGTCTGTTCGCCAAATATCTTAAGAACAACTGGATGGATTTTAGTGAAATGGTTGGAACGTTATCACTGGATGTATGCCCACAACTGGTTTACTTGTGGTGTCAGTTGAACTGAAGATGTCCGCCACAGCTCATCTGCTTCAGCTTCAGCAAACACAAAAACAGAAATAACTCCATTGTTTTTACAAAAGTTGTGTTAGAATTTGGCGTGAGCATAGCTGAGAGTCATCAAGTCGACACATGTTGCGCAAGATCATTACATTGGCATTAACTTCTAGCATTAACCCTTGTTGTCTGTTAGCAAAATATCTAAAGATTCACGAGACTAATTTTAACGAATCGCTCAGAAAATACTTACTGGGTGTACACACTGAACTGATTTTGGAGTCAATCTAATTTCTCTTCTGGGACCTTGAATACACAATTTCGTTCCACCTCATGTGCTGTGATGCAAATGACAATAAAGAACCTTGAACCAGTTTACGATGTCTGCCACTAGTAGCTTTGACAAACACAAAAATGGCTACAGCTCAGCCGGTTTTATAGATAGTGAGCTAAATTTTGATGTGGTAGTAGATGAGAGTCATTCACAATATCTCTTGTGATATTGTGTGAGATCATCTGTAACCTTATTTTTAACATTAGGCTAAAATTCCTACAACTTTGTCATTTCCAAATGTAAGATGTTCTCAGTTTATAATTCTGCCATGAAAGGAGGTGGATGATAAATGTTCCTTCAAGGAATACAATGCCTTGCTTTTACTAATTTATTTACTTGATACCGCCTCTTAAAAAATGGACACAAATGTGCTGTCTTTATCATTTATCATCTGTTAGCACTGGATGCTAAGGATTATCATGCTGCACTTTTCTTAGACCTGTCTAAAGCTTTTGACACTGTGGACCATGACATCTTATATCATAAACTATCAGAAATTGGTTTCTCAGATCACACTGTTGTTTGGTTCTCTAACTATCTTTCAGATCTGATCTGTTTAACATAATGGTACTTCCTCCAGTTACAGCATCTAACTGCTAACAATGGTGTACCACAAGGTTCAGTCTTAGGACCCACCCTCTTCACAATCTACTTTGTACATAGGTAATGTAGGTCAGAGCATCCCTGATGCATCCTTATATTTCTATGCTGATGACACAGTTGCTTTATTGTCGAGCTAGAACAGTTGCCAAGGCTTTCCATCTTTTACAGTTTGCATTTGACATCATCCAGTCAGATTTGTTTAATCTCAAACTGGTGCTAAATTTTGATAAAACCAAAAAGATGTTGTTTTCCAACAGAAAGTCAGTTCCAGCAGTCCTTCCTATTTTTATCTTCAAACGGTGTCCCTATCGAGTTTGTCGATTCTTACAAATTGTTGGGTATTTTGGTCGATGCGCATCTCTCTTTTAAGCTTCATGTCAAAAACTTGTTAAAGAAACTGAAAGTTAAACTGGGTTTCTTTTTCAGACCCTGTTTAACACTGAATGCTAGGAAACGCCTTGTATCTGTGACTTTCCTTCTCTCCATTGACTACGGTGATATTATCTATACGAACACTACAAGCACCTTGCACCTTGCAGATGTTGTCTTATCACGGTGCACTAAGATTCATAACAGGTTGTAACTACCGTACCCACCACTGCACCCTGTATTCACTGGTTAATTGGACATCATTAACTGCACGCAGACTCTTCCACTGGTACATTTTCATCTTTAATTCACTTCTTGGTCTGTTGCCTTCATACATCTCCTCCTACAGGTCTGTGTGAGTGCAGCTACAACGTGCGCTCTCAGGACATTATTACATGCAGTGTCCCCTCAGTGAGGACTGAACTGGGCAAAAAGGCCGTCTCCTACTGCTTCCTGGAATATCTTACAAAAAGATCTTAAGCTCTCGACCTTGACCTCTCTAAAGCCCCTTTCATAAGTCAAATCTGCGCAATTGCCGCACAGACCAGTCCGGCTTTAATCCTCCTCGGGTCATTCATAAGACCACAGTTGAAGGCGGGCAGGTCCCGCTCACATAAACGTGTTCATAAAAGAACCCGCAGCGCGGCTCCAAAAGAGGCGTGGAGCAGAACTCAGCTGAGCATGAACTGGACCGCGACGTATTTATTGTGGGACAGATGTTAGACGTTTACAAGTTGTTGTTTCGTGTCATTTTTAATATTCCCTTGTTAATAAATCTACAGCTGATGTCTCCCTCCAGCGCGCACGCACACACAGCTCCTCCGCTGCTCAGAGAGAGAGAGAGAGAGAGAGAGAGAGAGAGAGAGAGAGAGAGAGAGAGAGAGAGAGAGAGAGAGAGGGAAAAAAAGAGCGAAACTAACTTTTACAAGTTGCTGTTTCGTGTCATTTTTAATATTCCCTTGTTAATAAATCTGCTTGTTGATTAATCCTGCGGTCGCTCACTGATATAATAATATTCTGAGCGCGGATCCACGGGTTGCATTCACAAGTGGGTCTGCCCGGCTCGGGTCCGGATCTGACACTACCTCTGCTCGTGGATCAGGGATGGATCAGGGGCACATTGGAGGCGAGTAAAATTTACTCGCCTATCCGCCTTTGTGTTTTTTCTGAATGCTCGTTGGAGGACTGAACACGCATCTGGCCCGGACTGAGCCGTCTTATGAAAGGGGCTTAAGAGACTTCAAATCATGGCAAAAACCAATGCAGATGCACAAGTAGCTGTTTTAGTTTTGTTGAATTTCTCCTATTTACTTTTCATTTTATATGCTTTTTATATGATTGTCTATTGTTGTCTGTGCCTCTTCTGTGTCCTTTGTTTCAAACAAATCTCTTGTACTGTAAATGAGTCCTTTGTGGCTCAATGAGACTAACATATATAAATAAAGGTTGAATTGATCATTCCCTATTTACTCAGAGTTTTTAATTTCTTTTTGTCCAGTTGGACCCAGAGAACACCGGTTTCATCCCAGTGGAGAACGTCACCAGTCTGGTGGAGCATCATGAGCTGCAGCTGGACCCGTCCAAGTTGGACATGTTGTTAGCTCTTGTCCACAGCAATGAAGAGGGACAGGTGTGCTACCAGGAGCTCATCGAGCTGGTGAGTGGTTACCAAACATAATTACTAAATGACAGGAAATCTGCACGGTATTTCACACACCAGAGCGTTTTGTTTGACTTCAGAAAGGTTACTGGATTGATTCAGGCAGAGGCAGCAAGAGCTGCAGTGGCAAAACATCGACTGGATCATTTAGGCCCTGCAAAAGAAGGATCACTCTTTTCAGTTAGTACTCGTAAATCCAGTGCACCTAACCTCACACGTGGTGGGCGGTGAGCACCAGAAAACACTGAGTAGAAACTCTTTTCAAGCAAAAAAAGTTGTTGTTTTTTAACACTAAATGATAAAGCACGTTAAAGTTGTGAGGAAAATATACAAACCCAATTCTGAAAAAGTTTTATTCACAGTGGAACAAACATGTTTAGATAAATAATTTTGGTTTTCACAAGAAAATAAGCTAATTCTGAATTTAATGGAAGCAACACATTTCAAAAATGGAGGGCCTCTTCATTAAACATCAGTCTGTAAACATCTGGGAAGGGAAGAGAACAGCTGCTGGAGGTTTTGGAGTGAACGTTGTCCCATTCTTATCTGATGGAGGATTCTAGTTGTTTTTTATTTTTTTATTTATAAAATGTGTTCTTTTTTTTTTTTACAAAAACACAATACAAAACAATCCCATAAACGATAACGTACAAAATATAAAAAAAATGAAAGGTAGCAGAAAGAAGAAAAAATCTTATTATATCTGCCCCTTTTTTCAAACAATCGGTTCAGGCAATAATAATTTTCCAGTAACAGAACAAAATGAATAACTCTTTCTAATTCTCTAACTAATACAATACACATTACGCTACTTCATATATATATTTTTAACAATTTAGTTTTAACAATTTCTTCAACAGTCCTGGCTCTTCTTAGGTGGGTTTTTGTTTCTTGATGTGCTAACTGTTTTCTGTCGGTGAGAGGTCTGGACTGCAGGCAGACCAGTTCAGCTCCCAGACCTTTCCTCTATGAAGCTGTTGTGATGGAAGCAGAGAGCATTTTAATAATGTCGCTGAAAAATGCAAGGCCTTCCCTGAAAAAGACCTGCTGTGTAAGCTACCCATGCCATAGGCACTAATGCACCCCCATACCATCAGCTGTGCTCTAATAACAAGCTGGTTGATCCCTCTCCTCGTTAGTGTGGAGGACTATCACTTCCATCACTTTAATAAGAAATGTAAATTTCTGACAATAGAGCAGTTTTCCACTTTGCAACAGTCCATTTAAACAAGTTTTGACTCAGAGAAGATGTGTTTCTGAATGGAGTTTTCTTTTGTGCATGATATCACTGGTTGACTTTAAAAAAAGCTTAAATACTTTTCTTTTTAAGCAAGCCTACTCTGCCTCCAGATGATTTTATCTTTGATCTTAGTTGATATTATCATTCTTTTTAATTGTTTTTATTATTGATTTTTGTTGTTTTATCATTGATTTTACTTGATTTTATCACTTGTTTTTATTTGATCTTTGATTTTAGTTGCACTTTGTAGCACTTTGAGATTTTTGTTAATGAAAAGTGCGTTACAAATTAAATTTATTATTATTATTATTATGATAGAGCTTTAACTTGCATTTGCAGATTTCTGTGCACACAAAGTTTTGTGGGAGTGTTCCTTAATCTGTACAGTGGTATCTAGAACAGAATCCAACCTGTTTTTTAAGCAGTGACCCCTGAGGGCCTAAAGGTCACAAACATTTAACATTTCAGTCATGTCGCTTGGGCTCAGAGGTTTCTCCACATTCTTGAAATGTTTAAGTTGATAGGATCTTTAAAGTCTTCTCAGTTTTTGTTTGAAGAACATTATTCTGAATTTGTTCCACTATTATTAGAAGTATAATTTTTTTTTGCAGATGTGAACCTCTGCCCATCTTTATTTCTTAAAGGTGAAGTCTGCAGTTTCTGTAGAACATCAGCACTTAGAAAAAATTTCAACAAGCAAAGCATTCTGATCCCTCCCCCTCAGAGCCATATATGGCTCTGCCCCCTTGTGGTCTGTTAAAATTCAAATTCAAGCTCTGTTTTTATTGGCTGATTCAAATTCAAGCTCGGTTTTTATTGGCTGATTCAAATTCAAGCTCGGTTTTTATTGGCTGGTTACAAACTTTGTTTTTATTGGCTGGAAAATGGCGGGTCACTTTTTCTTTTTAGAAATGCCTATTTACCACCTGGAGAAACAAGGGGACAATATTTTTTTTTTAGTTTTTTTTCAGAGATTACTTCTCTAACATCAATCTAGTGACAGAGTGAAGAAATATGTTAAAAATATATTGTTAGAAAAGTTACATATAGCAGGTTTAAAGAGTCAAGTGTATTTAAATGCTCTCATCACAGGCAGTCCTCTTACTGACCTGTTGCTAGTTAGTTAAAAAATACTGTATTTTCTACCATACATGTCGCATCAGTCCAAATATGTCTTTGTTAAAGAAATCAGGTCTCTCTTGTAAATGAGTCCCCGAGGCTCAGTGGGATTAACCTGCCTAAATAAAGGTTGAATTAATGAATGTCTAATAAAGTGAAAAAACAAATGCATCGCTTTGCCATATCAGTCACATCTATTATGCGTCACCGCTGACAACGATGAAATGTGGGCCAAAAATCAATTGACTGTCAAATGGCGGCTGCGGGAGTGTGCACGGGGGGACTTTAACAAGAATTTAACAAGATTAACACTTAAAGAAAATAATTTGTTTGCTCGACATTATGGTGTGTCTCAGTTGAACTTTTACTTAATAAATGCACTTCAGTGGTCAAATTAGCTGCATTTCTCTGGGGCGGCGCAGCAAAATGAAGCTGATTTGACGTTTGCTCCAGGCATGATCCCGGAGATGGACGAAGGTAGCTTACTATGGCAAGCCAATTGTGTCATTAATAGCCACTTTTACCTATCGCATGAGTCAACGGCATGTCATACTACTCGAGTGCCATCTAGTGGCTGAAAATGGTAGTGTTCAATATTTTTGATGTCAGAATGAATGAAAACGGTCATATCTCAGCCAAAATTGGTTTATAAACATGGAAAATAATACATAAATAAGTTGCTTTGGTGTACAAGTTGCAAGGCCTGTAAATTATACAAAAAACTGCAACTCCTCCAGATTGTTTCTTGCTTTGAATTACTTACCTTTTGTACTTTCTGAGCTTTGTATTATGCCCCAGCTTGTTCAGAGGTTGTAGATAGTCTTATGTACTGCTACAGTGTTGCATTGGCTACTGATATCTTGGTTTTGAGGCAACATTCGGCTTCTTAGTTTCTTATTGTGTGCCTCCATTCATTCATTTTATGCATCTTTACCTGTCTGTGTTTGCCATTATTTTCTCATTAGACATTTATGTAGAGGTTAACATGTGAAATGTTGCTCCTCTCTGAGCAGCTGCTTTTTGCTCCTGGCACCGTACAAGATTAAACACTAACTCGTTTGTCGTGGAGCAGCGTTTGGCATGTTTGCCTTTCTTTATGCTCATTTCTCTTTCTTTTGCATTCTTCCTTTACATATACACATTTGTCATGTCATGGCTCTTTATCTTTGTCTGTGTTCTGTGCTTGTGGTAACGAAGGCAACTGGAGGACACACGATCAGGACGTATTTCCAGTCTGAGCCACAGCAGACCATACCATACCAATTTATTTATAGAGCACTTAAAACAGCAACAAGGCCAACCAAAGTGATGTACAATAGAAACAAAAAGCATGGTGGACAGGAAAACATAAAATAAAAAATATTGATATAAAATAGCAACAGAAACTACAGTAACTAAAATGGCCAACAATATATATTACAGAGAGGATCAAAGCAAATCACACCGTATTAAAGGCAAGAGAATAGAAATGGGTTTTCAAGTGAGACTTAAAGACTGTGAGTGTGGGAGCCTGCCTGACACTCAGTGGCAACTCATTCCACAGTCTTGGACCTGCAACTGAGAAGGCCCTGTCACCTCTGAGCTTACAACGAGTTTCTGGGACTGACAGAAGCATCTGTCTGCTGACCTCAGAGAGCGTGGTGGGACATAAGGCTGCAGAAGGTCAGTGAGATAGGGTGGAGCGGAACTGTTCAGAGATTTAAAAACATACATGAGTATTTTAAACTGGATCTGAAGGTGAATGGGTAGCCAGTGCAGGGAGGCCGAAACTGGTGTGATGTGCTCTCTAGGGCCTGTACCAGTTAAAAATCGAGCTGCAGCATTCTGGACCAGCTGTTGCCGTGAAATGGAGGACTGACTGATTCCAAACAGAAGTGAGTTGCAGTAATCGAGCCTCGATGTTATGAAAGCATGGATTACTGTCTCAAGGTTCTTTCTGGATAGTATGGGCTTCAGACAGCCGCCTCAACTGAAAAAAGCAGGATTTAACAATCATGTTTACGTGACTGTTAAGTTTCAGGGAAGGATCCATTATCACCCCCAGATTAGTGACCCTTTGTTTCTCTAGTTGGGCTAGGGAAAGAAGGTCAATGTCGTGATTCTAGAGTGAGCTGTTGTGATGGAACAACATGACTTCAGACTTCTTCTCATTGAAACTTAAGAAGTTTGAGCCATCCAATCATGGGTGTCGGCCAGGCAGTCAAGAAGGGGTTGAATAGAGCGTGAGCCTTTGTGCCTCAGGGGAAAGTAAATTTGACAATCATCGGCGTAGAAATGAAAGGCTATGTTGTGTTTGCGGAAAATAGTACCTAGTGGCAGCAAGTATAACGAAAAAAGAAGGGGACCGAGGACGGACCCCTGCGGTACGGCCCCCACTGAAGCGCTGTAGATGCTGAAATGAAATTGTTGATATTGACACAAAAGGTTCTGTCTGAGAGGTATAGGACTAAAACCATTTGAGGGCAGACCCTGTGATGCCCACCCACTGCTCCAGCCTAGAAATGAGGATGTTGTGGTCGATGGTGTCAAAAGCAGATGTAAGGTCCAATAAGACAAGCAGCACAGAATCACCTGCGTCTTTGGCTGTGAACATTTCATTAAAGACCTTCAGCAGAGCAGTTTCAGTGCTATGGAGAGATTTGAAGCCGGGTTGGAACAACTCTAGGATGGCGTGGTCGTCCAAGAAACATTTTAATTGAGACTCAACCATTTTTTCCAAGACAGTGGTGAGACCAGCTATGTTGTATGGTCTGGAGACAGTGTCATTGACAAAAAGACAGGAGAAAGAACTGGAAGTAGCAGAAATGAAGATGCTGAGGTTCTCCTTAGGAGTGAAAAGGATGGATAAGATCAGGAATGAGATCATCAGAGGTACAGCACATGTTAAACAACTGGGAGATAAAGTTAGGGAGGCCAGACTGAGATGGTTTGGACATGTCCAGAGGAGGGACAGTGGGTATATTGGTAGAAGGATGTTAGAAATGCAGCTGCGAGACTTCCGGCTGAATGGCAGTGGGATAAGTTGTGTTCAGGTGCGCTCCTGCGGAACTGGCCTGTTTTCCAACTAATGCCTGGCACTTTCTTCCGATTTTGACCGCAAACAATAGACAACTTACACATTCAACGCATATCTCCTGTTCGATCGCCAAAATGCCACCAAAGCCTGCTAAAGGAGCTAAAGGAGTAAGTTCGATCGATGCTCACCTGTGGCCTGCTCCTCGTGTCGGAACCTCGAGCTATCCTGGGTCACCTCCTCCGTCTAAAGCAGCAGCTGCCGCTACAGTTTGTGACGTCGGCAGCCTCAAACAGGAGCTGCTGGTGGCTCTCCGAGAGGACTTTACTGCTATAATTAAAGCAGAATTCCAAGCCGCTCTGGGTGAAAGTCTCTCGTCGATCAACGCCGAGCTGTCCGCCTTCAAAAATGAGCTATCATCGGGGCTAGCTGCAGTGCAGGAGAACCTCACGGGGCTAAAGCTAACGGTAGCAGAGGTGGAGAAGTCCGTCTCCACCTGCACAGATGACATCGTTAGCCTCCGGAAAAAAGTCGAGAGCCTCACGAAGACGGTGGCACAGCTGGAGGATAAATGTGACGATTTTGAATCCCGGTCCCGACGTCAGAATATCCGGATTATCGGTGTCCCGGAGGATGACCCTTCATCGGCTACAACGGCTGCGGTCTCCCGGATGCTAAAGGAGGCCTTCGGCTTCGAGGAGGACCCGCTGCTCGATCATGCTCACCGCATCCCAGTACCCAAACCGAAGGCAGGCGAGCGGCCCCGTCCAATTGTGGCTAAGCTACACTACCACACGGACTGTGTGAAAATCCTGACGAAGGCGAAGGAGCAGCAGCAGATCAAAGTGAACGGTACAAATATCTTTGTGTTCCCCGACTACACTGCCAGAACGGCTCGCGCGCGGGCCGCCTTCACTGATTGTCGACGCAGGCTTCGCAACATCCAGGGTGTTCGGTTCGGCCTGCTCCACCCGGCCCGGCTGAAGATCACGCATGAGGGAACCACACGAGTGTTCACGTCCCCTGAAGAGGCGAGTGTGTACATCGAGTCGATTGCAAAATGAGAAATATAATTAGTGTACTTTGTTTTACACTCAGGGAATGTCAGTATTATTAGTCATTATTATTATTATTATTATTCACGTTTAAAAACATAATCAGAGTGCTCTGTTTACACTCACGGATTTAATGGGTAGCAATAATAATCAGTGTGCCTTTTCTTTCATGCTCAGGGAACATTATTATTATTAGTTATTATTATTATTATTATTATTATTATTCATGTTTAAAAATATAATCAGAGTGCTCTGCTTACACTCACGGATTTAATGGGTAGAAATAATAATCAGTGTGCTTTTTTTTATTTTTTATTTTTATTTTTTTTTCTCATACTCAGGGAACGTCAGTATTATTAGTAACTATTATTATTATTATTATTCATGTTTTAAAAATATAATCAGAGTGCTCTGTTTACACTCACGGATTTAATGGGTAGAAATAATAATCAGTGTGCTTTTTCTTTCATACCCAGAGAACGTTAGTATTATTAGTTATTAGTTAGTCATTCGTGTTTAAAAACATAATTAGAGTGCTTTGTTTACATTCACGGATTTAATGTTTAGAAATATAATTAGCCAGCTTTTTTTTCTTTCTTCTTTTATTTTTATTTTTATTTTTTTCATAGTCGGGGAACGTTAGTATTATTAGTTATTATTACTATTCATGCTTAGAAATATAATTAGGGTGTTTTGTTTGCATCCACGGATTTAATGTTTATAATTATAATTACTGTGTATTGTTTGCATTCACGGTTTTAATGTTTAGAATTATAATCAGTGTCTCCTCTGTGGTCCACATTGCTCTAAACCTACCTGGAACAGAAGGACTCATACATCCGTATGCTCTTTGTGGACTTCACATCTGCCTTCAATACCATGATCCCCCAAACCCTGATGGACAAACTATTCACACTAGGACTAAGCCCCTCCATTTGTAAGTGGGTCCTAGACTTCTTAACAAACAGACCACAGTCAGTGAGGATCTACAACTTCTCCTCCTCCACCATAACCCTCAGCACTGGCTCTCCTCAAGGATGTGTGTTGAGTCCTCTCCTTTTCACTCTGCTCACATATGATTGTGCAGCTACCTATCCAGGTTGTCATATCCTAAAGTTTACAGATGATACAGCTGTGGTGGGATGTATCACAAACAATGATGAGTCCAGTTACAGGCAGGAGGTGGAACACCTGGAGAGCTGGTGCAAGGACTATAACCTTCACTTCAATGTGAAGAAGACAAAGGAGATGATTGTGGACTTCAGAAGGAACAAACACACCCACACCCCACTGAACATAAGAGGATCTGCGGTGGAAGTGGTCTCCAGCTACAAGTACTTGGGTGTACACATGAATGATAACCTCATCTGGAGCAACACCACCACCAGCCTGATCAAGAAATGTCATCAGATACTCTACTTCCTCAGACGGCTGAGACAAGCTGGTCTGAGAAGCTCAGTACTCACCTCCTTCTACAAGTGTGCACTAGAGAGCATCCTATGCTCCAGCATCAACGTGTGGTATGGAAGTTGCACAGCTGCAGAAAGAAAAGCTTTACAGAGAGTAGTGAAGGCTTCACATAAGTCTGTTGGAGTCAATCTACCCACTATCACGGACATCTACACCTCCAGATTCAGGAAGACGGCCCCTTGCATCATGAAATATCCCACTCACCCAGCACACACACTTTTTGCCCCCCTCCTCTCAGGAAGGAGTCTGAGGAGCATTAAGTGTAGAACCACCTGACTGAGGAACAGCTTTTACCTTGCTTTTACCTTGAGGCTGTTAGACTCATGAATAAATAACCAGAATAATTGACTGCAAAATATCACATCATGATATCCTCGATCGAGGATCTTCGATCCTCATGACCTGGCAAAATACAGACCCATTTCCAACCTTCCCTTTCTCGCTAAGGTTTTGGAGAAATTAGTCTCAGTTCATATACAAGAACATCTACATGACAATAATATACTGGATAAATTTCAATCAGGTTTTCGAACAGCACATAGCACTGAAACAGCTCTTGTCCGGGTCACAAATGACCTGTTGGTCACTGCAGACCGTGGTTCCTCCTCTCTCCTTATTCTTCTTGATCTGTCGGCAGCCTTCGACACCGTTGATCTTTATATTCTGCTCCAACGTTTACAGCATTTTTTAGGGATTACTGGCACTGCCCTGGAGTGGTTCCGATCATACCTGACAGACAGAACAGAGTTTGTCTCCATTGGGCGGGCCAAGTCATTTAGCCATCCTGTTTCTTGTGGTGTGCCCCAGGGATCAGTTCTGGAACCCCTCCTTTTTAAGTTATACATGGTACCACTTGGTTGTATTATCAGCAGCTATGGGGTCTCATTCCATTGCTATGCTGATGATACTCAGCTGTATCTTAAACTGGGTAGCAATGTGTCTAAGATCCCATCTACATCTACATCATCTTCTTCAGCTTCTCCATTTTCTCCACTTACTTATCTTTCCACGCTCACGGCGTGTCTGGAGGAGATAAAGGCATGGATGCAGCAAAATTTCCTTCACCTTAACAGTTCAAAAACAGAAGCAATTCAAATTGGTACTTCACATCAAATTCAACAACAAAAAATCCTCAGTATCACTTTCTCTGGTCAGAACATTTCTCTTTCCAGTACAGTCACCAATCTTGGTGTTATTTTTGATCCACAACTCACCTTTGAAAGCCATATCTGTAAAACTTCTTTTTTTCATCTTCAAAATATTGCAAAGCTTCGGTCTACACTGTCCTTCACTGATACAGAAAAGCTCGTCCATGCCTTTGTCTCCTCCAGACTGGATTACTGCAATGCACTTCTCTTTGGGATTCCTGGCAAGAACATACAAAAACTACAGTATGTCCAAAACAGCACTGCCAGGGTCCTGATGAGAGTGCGTAAGCATGAGCACATCACTCCTGTACTGCGTTCACTACACTGGCTTCCTGTTTCTGCCCGGATCACTTACAAAATGTATCTACTCACCTTCCAGTGCCTGTATGGTAAAGCACCATCTTATTTAAAAGAACTTCTCACTCCTCACTGTCCTTCCCGCACTCTCCGCTCTTCCAACACTCATCTTTTTTCTCACTCCCAGGTCTCGGTCTTGGAGACTTTTCACTTCAGGACGTTGCATCGTTGATGCAATCTTACCTGCTGTGATGTGAAAGTCTGGGTTGTACTAGTGGTTCAGGAAGAGCCTCAGGTGATGGACTGGAGACCTGGAAACCTGAAAACACAAACAAAATAAAATAAAAGAATAATATATTTAACAGATATTTTAAAAGGGACTAATTTTTTAAACTATAAATTAATGTTGAATAATTATTAGAACCATTAACTAATATATTACCATTTCAGTGCTGTGGAAACTATGCTGTAAGTCCTCACAGAGCTGCTCACGTCCTGAAGTGAAAAGTCTCCAAAAACCAGCAGGAGCTGAAAAAAAATTATAACCTGCTGTTTACTGGAAATAACTTTGGCTTCTCTGCAGACAATCCGCTAAAATATTAACTTTTAAATGGCTAAATTGGACGGATCGAGTTTGTAGCTCCTCCATTGTTTTCAAGCTGCGCAGTAGAGACGTCTCTTGTTATGACGTCATCATCCTGCGACGGCGAAATCCCTATTTATCGTGTTAAAAAAATGGCGCTAATTTTAAACTGTTTTTGGGAGGAATTTTCATTCATTTAACATTATTTTAGCAAAAACGGTCAGAGGTCAATCTTAATATTTATATATGTTGTGCCATTTTTTGGAAAGTTGAAAGATCATGTCAGGGGAGCTTTAATAATCCTGTATATATTGTTTTCATTGCTGTTCTCTCAGCTCCCCATTCTCTCCCCACCAAACACTCATAATATTTATCACTTTCTTACATCTATCTACTACTTTTTGAATGTGAAAGTTCCATGTAAGTTTTTCATCCATCCACAAACCCAAAAACTTAAACTCCTTTACCCTTTATAATACATAGTTCCCAGACACGCCCCCAGTATTGTGCAATACCTGTTTTGCACCATATCTAAAGGCAGAAAGGCAAGATGAAAGGCAAGATGGCCAACAAGCAGACGCGAACAACCAGAGCAAAAACACGAGTAAACTGTCTCAATCATATCTAACCAGCTAAAAAAAGGTTGAACTAAAATAACACACAGCCAGCACAAACAGTCCAAGCTGAACACGGACCAGAACCAGCACTTTTGAGTGTTACCGTGTTGGAGGTTAGCATAGAGTTAGCACTGGGGCCGAGGGTCCATCGAGCTCAGACACGAACAACCAGAGCAAATTATACGGACAAAAACAGAGCTACCACAGCTTCGCCAAGGAACAAGAGAAAATGGCAGTGGTCGGAGTTAAATGAGTTTGAGAAGAAATCATGGCAGACGAATCGGACAACTAGTCACAAGTTACTCTGATATCATTAATTATTTAATTACTACGAGAAGCGCACACCGGCTTCACAGCTTTGAATCCAAAAAAGATGTGTAAACTGTCTCAATCATATCTAACCAGCTAAAAAAAGGTTGAACTAAAATAACACACAGCCAGCACAAACAGTCCAAGCTGAACACGGACCAGAACCAGCACTTTTGAGTCTTACCGTGTTGGAGGTTAGCATAGAGTTAGCACTGGGGCCGAGGGTCCGTCGAGCTCAGGTCAGACGGCATGGAACCGTCGCGGTTGCGGGGGCACATCCCATGGGACCGACGCGTCGCCCGCACGACTTGGCTCCGGTCCTCCTTCTCCAACTGGGACGGTTTCCCCCGCCGGTGTTCTGGTGGACCGAGGCCATTGTCGCGTTAGCGAGATGCTAAGCTAACAGCATGCAAGACGGTTTGCTAAATAATGAAAAAAACAAACCCCAGCTCTAACACACAGACAGTTGTACTCTAACATTGTTCTGACATAGTTTCACAAAATGATTTATGTAGAATATTTTGTTTACCGGCCAAAAGTACGACGTCTTCCAGAGCAGATCCAAGCAGACTCAGAGCAGGAGGGGCTGTTGTCCAGTTTCTCCGATGAGATAAATCCTTCCCGTTTACTTTTTTTTTGATTAACTGAAACCTGCGCGTTGCCCAAACGTCTACCCGAATGGAACACCGACTGACACAACACAAAGTAACCATTGCAATTAATTATGAATTAACAAAAAAAACAATGTGAAAAATGGACATCTATCAGAACGCGATCCAACTACTCGTCAGCCTACCTGAGGGAGGGTCAATAAGGACAACCCACAGATGTGACGTCACATGGGAACTATGTATTCATGTCTATCCACCTTATTCCTGAGGGTGTCACTGTAGAAGCGATTATGGAACTTACTTCCGTTTGACCCCGGAAGTAGAATTTCTGCATTGGCTCCTCGTTGTTTACTTGCTAATCTGTATGCGTCGTTGAAGTTCTGTTTTCTGTTATTTCGAGCTAATATTGTCACGAAGATGTCCTTGAGGAGCTCGGGTACCTGTTACGCTGTTCGTGGCTGTACGAATAATCAGACAAAGCTGAATTTGTGGCTGCAACTAGTGTGTGTTGAACATGCTCCGAAAACAAAAAAACGCATCCTTCTTTGTGGCTGGGCTACGAGAAACCACCTGAAAAAAGATACTCTATCCTCAGAGGATCGAGAACACCAGGTATGATTTAAGAGACAGCTTTTAGTGTTATGATTTTATGTAGTCAGTGATTAAATGATACTAATATTTTCGTTCATAACTGGCAAATAAACACACGCACCTATATATGTATGCTGTGTGTGTATATTTATTTATATATATATATAATATATGTTTATATATATATATATATATATAATATAGGTGTGTGTGCTTATTTATATATATATATATATAGATGTGTGTTTATATATAATATAGG
>JBBPBX010003816.1:4809-41602 GCA_038048925.1 Garcialebias charrua | reverse complement strand
TATATATATTATATATATAATCTATGTGTGTGTGTGCGTTTATTTATATATATATATGTGTGTGTGTTTAGTTATATATATAATCTAGGTGTGTGTGTGTGTGTTTGTGTGTGTTCATAAATGAACCCTAATGTTTGTATACTGTACTTTTCCTTTCCTCCTTTCTGTTATATTTCTGCATAAGGTGAGTTCCAGGGATGGATGGATGACAGGGATGGATGGATGATGCTCCAGTTGGTCCAGGGATGGATGACACTCCAGTTGGTCCAGAAGTTTGTGTGCAGTTATGTACCACAGCAACAAATGAGTGAAAATATAATTTCTATAAATAAATCTGCGTTTGAAGTACATTTGGTGTTGCTGTGTTTCACCTTCTTTATTTCAATAAGATACGTTGTTTAATGTCTAATGAGAAGTTCTACTGCAAATAAAAAAACTAGATGCGATTGTTTTTTTGGCAACTTACCAGTTTAGTTTTTTATTGACAAGTACAAAACTTAAAAACATGCATGTTGGTGTATGGTTCCTCCTCCGGGAGGAGATTGATAAATTTCAGAATAAAAGCTATGAATTATAAACTAAAAACATTTGAAACTGAATAGAAGAATTAAATAAACACACGCATTTCAGAATTGAAAAAGACTTCTGGACAGAAGTCGAAACGTTTTCTGCAACAAATAAAGTCCAGTTGATCCTGTATTGAACGCCTTTTTTGATTTCATCATGTCCTGGACGACTGAGAATCTTCACCAGCATATTTGAAATTGAATACAATATGAGAACTGTGGGTGATTTGATGTATTTTAATGAAAATGATTGGCTGCAGAATAAATACCAGAATAAATACCAGGTCAAATACACTCTTCATCAAGAAATGATGGGCAGTTTCTGATTTTAAACAAACTGGAACAGATTCCTAATCATGTGGGACCACTGGACGACCACTGGACGACCACTGGACGACCACTGGACGACCACTGGACGACTGGAGCAAGCAGCCAACCCCTCCGGAATCCAAGACGATGGAACTTGGCCCTTCACTCGTCTGTACCCTTAAAAAAAAAAAAATAGAATAAACTGTCATGTTTGCATCACAAAGTCTAAAATAAGACCAAGTTTGCTACTACTTTATTCACATGAGAGTAACAGGGACCTACAATCAAAACAGTACAAACAATACAGTATGTATGTGCAGTATGTATGTATATACTGTATATACAGTGTGCATACAGTATACACATACACACAGTATATGTATGTACAGCAAATGTATTACACACACATGTAGTTATATTATTTATCCACAGATTTGTTTAGTAAATACTTTAACAGATGCTAACGCTACATGCTAAGCTAACCACAGCTAGTAGACGGTGCTACTGCTAAATCATGAAGAAAAAAACAACAACAGCTCCAACACAGAGAAAATTATACTCTCACATTGTTCTGAAATTGTTTCACAAAATGATTTATGTAGAATATTTTGTTTACCGGAGAAAACGTGATCTGAACACGACGTCTTCGAGAGCAGATCCGAGCAGAGGAGGGGCAGCTGTCAGCTCGTCCGATATAAATCCTTCACGTTTACTTATTTTTGGGATGAAGTGAAAACTGCGCTTTGAACAAACGTCTACCCGACAGGAACACCCACTGACCCAACACGAAGTAACCATTGCAATTAATTAGAAAAAAACAAAAAACATGAAAAATACAGCCAGTAGACTGGGCTTTAACTGCTGCTCTCACTTCCGGCGGAAGTCGTTCCCATAATTTGCGCAAGGCATCATGGGGGCTAGGAATAAGGTGGATACAAATACATTTTTAAATCCTTTGATGCTATCTTCCTGGTGAAAAATAAAGTTTATGTTTTATCTATTGAAATGTTAAAACCCCAATTATTAGCCCACTCTTCTATACTATACTGTATATTGCTTCTTGTAACTTCTTCACTATAAATTTCAAGTTTTTACCTCTCTTCCAGATTGCCCCATCGTCAGCATATGATGAACAACCCATTCCCTTTTCTAAATTATCAAACATGTCATTTATCATAATAGAGAAAATCAAAGGACTTACAATACTACCCTGGGGAGTTCCATTTTGAACAAAAAATTGTTTTGAAAATTGTTGACCTATTTTTACTTTAATTGCTATATTATGTAAAAAGTATTTTATCCAGTTAAACATTGAACCTCTAACTCCCATTTTCCTTAATTTAATTAATAAACCTTATCTCCACATCATATCATAGGTTTTCTCTATATCAAAGAAAACGACCACTACACTTTCTTAACTTGCCCCTTTCTGATTTCATGCTCTAAACTCAAAATTGGATCCATGGTACCTCTACCCTTCCTAAATCCACTTTGAAATTTAGATAAATATCCTTTTGTCTCCACAAAATAATTCAATCTTTCATTTATCATTCTTTCCATTGTTTTGCATATATGTGATGTTAACGCTATAGGTCTATAGCTTGTAGGATTTGTTTTCTCTTTTTCTGGTTTTAAAATTGGATCTATAACTGCTTCCTTCCATGCCACAGGTAAATATCCCCTATTCCATATATTATTAAAGAAATCTAATAATATCTTTTTAGATGATTTACTAAGATCATAATATATGAAATTTTGGCTATACCTGGAGCAGAATTTTTTGATTTCCTTAAAGCACTTTGTAATTCAAATAATGAAAAAGAATTATTTAGTAAGTCATTACTTTCTGAATCTCCTTCAAAGAAGTTAATATTTTCCTAAATTATACTTGATCTTTTCTTTATGTCTTCTGAATTTAAATGATTACAAATATGAATTTCAGCAAATTTCTCACCTAACATATTTCCATTTTCTTCCTCTGTTAGTGCAATCACATCTCCATCCTTAAGAACTGGATAACCGTAATCTCTTCTAATTCCATTCATTTGTTTAATCGATCCCCAAATTTTTGAAATTTTTGTTTCCCTGCCTACTGAATTACAATAATTCCTCCAATATACATTTTAACACTTTTCACCATTCTTTTCACCAAAGCCTGTAACTTTTTATACTCCAAAAATTTTTGGTAATTCTGATTTCTCTTTAATACTCTAAATGCTTTATTTCTAGATTTAATTACTACATCACATTCTTTTGTCCACCTTGGTACTATTTTTTTCTTATATATTTCCCTGTTTTCTTGTGAATTGTTTTACTTGCTACTCCTAGAATAGCTTCACATATAGAAAAATTTACACTATGGTAAATGGAGCTTATTTATATAGCGCTTTGAGGGGCCCCAAAGCACTTTACAATACCAACCATCCACCCATTCATACACACATTCATACACCGGTAGCGGCAGACTGCCATGCAAGGCACTTTCCAGTCCTACCGGGAGCAAATCAGGGTTAAGTGTCTTGCCCAAGGACACAACGACACATGGTGTAGGGAACCGGGATTCGAACTGCCAACCTTCCGATCGGGGGACGACTGCCATTACCACTACGCCACGGCCGTCCCGCTATCAATATCTAAATCTAAATTAACCTTATGCATTTCTTCATCACTTACTATTTTATATTTTTCCCAATGAGCACTTTTAAATAACCATCTTTCAATATTTCCATTGTCATTTTTCTCTACTTCTAAACCAATTTCAATTATAATAGGATAGTGATCACTTCCTATAGTAGATTATTTCAGAACTTTCCAATTACTAAGTACTGCAATTTTTTCTGATACTATCGTTAGATCTATTGCCGATTCCTTTCCATTTCTCATATCAATTCTTGTTCCATCTCCATTATTAATACAAACCAATTGTTTCTTATCCATTATTTGTTCTACCACTTCTCCATTTGCATCATTTTTAGTACCCTATAAAGTGCTATAGGAATTGAAATCTCCATAACAGATAAGGTTTCCTTTTGGGTTTTTAACATTTCCTCCATTTGATCTAAATGCATTTTATTGCAGGGATTATAAAAATTTAGTATCTTAATATTTTCTTTATTGACCCAGATTTCCACCGATATCCATTCTAATGAAGATCCTTTTTCTAAAAACCTATATTGTATTCCTTGTTTCACAAATATTGCACAACCTCCTCCACTGTCTTGCTCACTATCTCTTCTAACACACCCATATCCCATTATTACAAAAGCTAATTCCAGTTTAAGCCATGTCTCCTGAATACACATAATATCTGGTTTCTTTTCCAAACTTTTTATATATCCTTTAAGTTATTGACCATTTGCTAACAGACTTCTTGCATTCCATTGGAAAATGATCATTACAGTTTTCCTCCACCTTGTTTCCCATCTATTTCAAGCCTTTTGTTTATTAGTTCCCAAGATAAATCCTTAACCTCTAGAAATTTTTCTGCTCCTTTCACTATAATTTTAATCTTTTCCATTTTCTGTTTTACTTGATCAGTGCAATTAATTACATATGCCATAAATAGTATTAATTTGTCCATGGTAATTTCCATTCCTGATTTTGAGATTTGGTTGGGCTCTGTACTTGTATCTGACATTTGGCTGGGCTCTGTACTTGTACTAGGCATTATCTGTTGATTTTTCTGAATCATTTTTTCTTCCTGAACACTTTTTGCTGCCTCTGCATATGTTCTTAATTGTTTTCAGCTTTTGAATTTCTGCCGCCTGTTTCTGTACCGTACATCCTCCATATGCTATGTTATGTTGACCTCCACAGTTACAACATTTCATTTGCACATCCACTCCACATTCATCATATCGATGTTCTCCTCCACATTTGGCACATCTTTGTTTCCCTTTACCCACTGCTGCAATATGACCATACCTTTGACATTTAAAACAGTGCAAAAGGGGAGGGATATATGGTGTTACAGAAAAACTCAAGAATCCAATTTTAACTTTATCAGGAAGGACTTCTCCATGAAACTCCAGAAGTACCAGTAATGATAAACTCTCTATTTTTTCTCCATTTACATGCTTTAACAATCTTTTCAATCTCCGTACTTCTCCCCCCGTATGTTCTTCTTGAGTCTGTCTAAATCTTCCTCCTTCGGAATACCATAGATAACTCCACGTGACACTCTATTTTCACCAACAATCATTTTTTCACGCACTTCCTTTTTGCAAACATTGTCTATCTGCATACATTTATTCTTCTGTTCTTCAGATTTGCATTTAATCAACATGTTTCCATCACGTAACATTTTAACAAACTCTACCTACCCTAGTTTCTTTTTTATCTCTCTAGAAACTGCTATCGGGCTCTGATTTATATTCACATCTTCTTTCCTAAATTTAAGAATTACCTTAAATTCCTCACTTGTCACCTTCTTCCTGACCACTCTATTTTCTTCATCTGAGCTGAAGTCTTCTAAGCTTCGTTTACCAAGTCCTCTATCCTGTTTCAAACCCTTTTCATTGCCACTACCTTTTCCTTGACCTATCGTAGTCCAATCTTCAGAATCCATATCCTCATCTTCACCACCCCCATCTTTTTTTTTTAAATTAAATTTATTCATTTTAAAATATAACACAAAATAACAATCACAAATGTTAGTATACAATATTTAGAAATAAAATGAAGGGTGGCAGAATGAAGAACAAATCTTATTGTATCTGTCCCCTTTTACTATCCGTCAACACAAACAAAAAAATCATCAACAATTAACATAGTAAAAATAACTCATAATCGTAATCATCAATTTACAAACTAACACACACGAAAGAATTTATACATATCCCTGTAATAATTTTGTTTTGATTAATTTCTTAAATCTAAACAATGAAGAAGCATTCTTAATTTCAGTATCCAAAACATTCCACAAACCAATTCCCTGAATAGAGGTTGACCGACCCCTCGAACTGGTTCTATATTTAGGTTTAACAAAAACGTCTATTCCCTTTAAATTATAACAGCTTTTACGTTTAACAAAAAGTATTTGAATATTAAATGGTAGTACTTCTTTGTGAGCTCTATACATGACTGACAGAATATTGTAATCCACCAAGTCACTGAATTTTAATAACTTCAATTGGTGAAACAGTGTGCTGGATGGGTGACAATAACTTTTTCTGGTAATTATTCGTACAGCTCTTTTCTGTAACAAAAAAAAAGGTTCCGTGAAAGTTTTACATGCTTTACCCCAGATATCAATACAATAAATCATGTGTGGGATGACAATATACCTTTTACCAGTTGACGTCATCACGCAAAGCTTGCCTGAAATGAGCGTTCTGATTGGACGGCAAAAAGCCGCGCCGATTTGAAACCGGATCTCGGGGGGTTAGTAGGAAGGAGCCGGGTAGCTTGAATGATGCGAGTAGTAATTTAGAAGCTTGGTTTCTTAAAATAGTGGACAGCAACTGGTCAAAATGCCTGAACATCGTGCCGCAGATCCGAGAGGAGGTGATAGTGAGGCAGCTGTCGCGTGGGGCCACCGTCTCTAAGACAACAATAGCTGAAACAAGAAAGTTGAAGTCAGCCAGATCTATCGCCTTTACAAAAGATGGACATGTTCAGCTCGTGGGTGTTTGTGGCACTGCTGACGATAGTGTTCGTGCTGGCACTGTTGTCATTCATGCTAAAGTAAAGGCAAGCATGAAGCAACGCAACTATCGGGTGTTTATGGCGCTGATGGAAAATGGGGAAATCCTTCAGGCTTCTTGCGAATGTCCAGCAGGGTAAGCTAACTCTGTTGTGAAGTTGTCAACAACGTTATATCCAAGCGTCAGAAAATACATGTTTTAAATTTCTCACATCAATACTTCTGATATTTAGACTGGTTTGGTTATTGTAACTGGTTTAACATCTTCTGTTAGCTGCTATAAATAGCACCATGTCTTCATAAGAGCTGTCATTTTACTGTAAGCACAGTATGTAAACAAAAACATGACGTTTGAGTCATTCAATATTCGTCACTATTTGTTTTTTTATTACAGTTAACTATGTCTTATAAACAACATTAGACAATTGGTGATGTTGTAATGTGAAAAATAATAACTATCCCAAGCGATACATTTATTAGCTTTCCTGGGAAAATTGATTTATGTTTGATAACGTATTTACTATTACACTTTTGACACTGTTCATACAGCTGACACTGTATGAGACGTAATGTGTGTGAAAATGTTAAATGTATTACCAAAAAGATATTTTGCATGTGAATTCCCTGACACATAATATGGTTGTATATTGTGTTTGTGATTATATTTGCAGGCAAGGAGGTGGCTGCAACCATGGTGCTGCATTGCTTTTTGAGTTGGAGAAACACCAAAGTAGTGGGGTGTTGGAAATACATTTTTTTTACATAATTTCAGTTACCTTGTACATGGAAGGGACCAGCCCAAAAACGACATGCACCTGCTACTTGGGATGAGTTGCAAGTTTTAAAGTGAGTGTAATCATTGTTCCTGAACAAAATTCATATTAAGCTTATAACACAAATACCCAGAAAGGTGACTTTAGGTGTCCAACTTCACCAACAACTGGAATAACACAATATCACTTATTGTGTCTTATTCCAGTCCAAAAAAACTATTCCACATTATCCAATTGTAGTTTATTCGATTGTGTTAATTGTTGTTAATTGTTTTCTAGTGGCACTAGATAAAAAAAATAAAAGCACTAAGAAATAAATGCAACCACATAGTTACGGTTTTAAAAGCTTACAATTCTAAGATCTGGAATAGTTTTTGGACATTTAACAAAAACACTTCAACAAACAGATTTGCTATTATGTGTTTGATATCAACCACATTCTTCATCTTTTTGTCCTTTAAGGCATGACATCCGAGTCGACAAGTTTTCCAGGAGAACGCTGAACAGCTTGAATTTTGACCCACGACATCCTGATGACCGGAATCAGCCCATGACTGCTGGTCTTCACAAGGACTTGAGCGTGGAGCCGTTGTTGCCCTTTTGCAGGTTGTATTATTACACTTTAAAAACCACTAACGCTTATCTGCATGTTCTTTAATTCATTTATTTTGTCTAGATCAGGAGTCGGCAACCTGCGGCTCTATAGCTTTAACTTTAACTTTAGCTCTCTTCAACTTTTTCCTTTACAGTATTTCTATTCTTAATTCTTATTTTCAACCATAGTGAAATACATAGGTCTGTATAGTTTCTATTTTTTTATAATTTCGTTAAAAAATTCCCCTACCTCTTTACAATAATCTGATTTTTTCCATTTGTCTGAAATTGTATGCATATGAATAAAAATTAAAATCCATTACATATTTTTAGCTTTAAAATGTCACCACCTACTGGCAACAAAATTCTCCTCAAAAAAAGTTAAAGTGACACATGGGCCACCAGCTGGTAACAGCTGTAGCAGGTTGTTGCGGCTCTGGACACATTGAATTGAGTGCATGAAGGTTTAAAAATGGCTCTTTTGATCAGAAACACTGCAGACCCCTGTTCTAGATTTTCAAGCTTCATGTTTATTTATTTTGAGGTACGCTGTTCCCCTGGCGGCAGTTCCGGACCCTCCAGCAGCAGAAGAATTAGGTCACGACCTCGGCCCATGTCCGGTCTCCATCTTCACCATCAGAGAGGCCTGTCAGAAGTACAAAGCATCTTTAAACGTCTCACAAGCACAATCTGATTCAATTGAGGCAGAAACACGCAAACAGTCGTCCTGTGATTTATGGTTCAAACACAGAAAATTTCGTTTGACTTCATCAGTTCTGCACAGAGTTTTTGTCATGCGGCCATCTACAAACCCAAAAAAAATTCTGGCACAAAAGCTGTACTGCTCTGAAAGACTGCAAACAAAAGAAATGAAGCTTGGGATTGAGCGAGAAGAAGCAGCGGCACAAAGGTACAAGTTGAGTAGAGATCTTAAGGAGAATGAAGACATTACCTTGCTCCGTTCCGGCTTGCGTGTCTCCACTAAGCATGGATTCCTGGCAGCCTCCACTGACCGGTTGGCCATCGACAGGTCTGGCACAGTCCGTCTGTTAGAAATAAAAAAAATCCAGCTAACTGTTGGGATGCTACAAACATGGATGACATATGCAAAAAACAGTCATGTCTGCAGATTGACACAAATACCTCAAGCATCACACTGAATAGAAAACATGCTTATTACACTCAGGTTCAATCCCAGTTGTACTGTTACGAATTACCAGAGTGTGATTTTGTGTTGTGCACAAAATCATTCCTGCATGTAGAAACTGTGAAGGCAGACTTTTCTTTCATGCAGAAGCTGCTACACAAAGCAGAAGGTTTTTTTGATAACATCTTTCTGCCAGAAACTGTGTTCCCTAGAGTGAAACACAACCTTGATCCAATTGATATAAGAACATGTTGAAGTGTTTTTTTTTTTTTGGTGATTTGTAGCAATGGCAGTTTCTGGTGCTATTTTTGTGCTAGGTGAATATTTATAATGACTTTTGCTTCTTTTTTTTTTTTTACAGCGTTCCAAAAAATGTTGCAGTTCTGCGCTTGTAGCACAATGTTATGCTTGTGGTTTCATAAAATGTTGAGTAGTGTATTTGTGTCTTTTCGGTGGAAAAAAGTTACGCTGCTGTGTTTGCCCAATGTCAACATTCTAACTACATCGGATGTTCTAGAATTTTGATTTTTCCTGAAAAGGATTAAATTCAGCAGAAGTTTACACATTTTCAGGATGTTTGTTACAGAGTATTTGACGCTGTTTTTTCATAATGTGAAGATGCAGCTGAAGATTGTACATTACACCGATGTTTTGAACATATTTCTTTGGTAATAAAATAAACTGTGCCTTTCTGAAATGGCTGCATTTTTATGTCAAGTATACCCTACAAACTTTGAACACTTTGTGTTTTGCATTAAAAAAAAGTTAATGTCCAAAGCTCGTAATGAAAAGATGAAAACCGCTACCTTGCATATGGGAGCTTGAAACAGAGTCAAGTAAGCACAGGTGTGTACAATGTCCTCCAGAATCGGGTGCAGTGTTAGTGGCATGGTCCCATCCAGAAGATGGAAAGATTTTATCCGGCCAATCAGTCGCTCAACATGAATGTGCACTTCAGCGATTTGTCTGGTCTGCTCCACCTGTAAAATAGATGAAGAACAGTTTCTGGCAGATTAGAACACAAATATGAAGAGCTCAAAACGCAATATTCTTTATTATTTATGTTAAAGGTTCAGTATGTAGTTTCTGGAACACGCTGGAACTTATGAAATTTTTGGACAGAGACACGTTTCTGATCCCTCCCCCTCAGAGCCATATATGGCTCCGTTACCCTTGCTCTGTTGAAATTAAAATTCAAGCTCTGTTTTTATTGGCTGATTCAAATTCAAGCTCTGTTTTTATTGCCTGGTTAACGGCGTGTCACCTTGGCTTTTTAGAAATGCTTTTAGAGAAGCAAGTGGACAATAGTTTTTTTCAGAGATTACTTGTCTAAAATCAGTATGTCAGGAGGTAGTGACAGAGTGAAGAAATATGTTAAAAATATATTGTTAGAAAAGTTACATACAGCTCCTTTAACATGTTGGTTTGTTTCACAATAAATTCTGGACAACCTACACTGACTATAGCCTAGTGTGTTCGCCAAACTGACCCAACTCACATGACAGAATCCTGCCAGGCTTCTTAGCTTCGGTGTGGCATTTTTTATTTTGACGTGGTCAGGCCTGGATTCGTTCAGAAAAGCGGCCCTGACATTTTTGGGTGATGCCAGCCAACGATCATTATTTATATAAGCCTCCGCCGTCCCAACAGTCTCCGCTGGACAAACATCAGAAGGTGTGCTGTATGTGTGATCAGTCAGTTGGTGGCCAGTTGTAGCTGTAAAACAAATAAAGTATTAATTCATATTTCACAATAAACAAAACAGTCTTATGTATAGTGTATAATAATAATACAATAATACAATAAAATTGTACTGTAATAAACATGGATTTGAATACAGTATATAAATTTGGTCAAATTGGGGAGGGAATGACTGAGCCAGCTGAGGAGTGCTGTGAGTTTTCATTGGATTAGCGTGATGTCCTTCAAAAACTTCAACAAATGTGATGTCACGGTCGACATAATTTATTTAAAATATATATATTTGGATAATTACAGGCCTGACAGGTCCATAAATGCGTGTCGGCCCAGAGGGCAAGCGAATCTTTGTGCACCGCCGGGCCAGTTAGACGCTGCCGGAAACACCTGTACTTACAAAGATATTTTTACTTTATTGCACTTACTGCTAAAAAAGGTCACAACACTCCTTGTACAATACATACCTCTTCCTCAGTGAACTGCTTGTGTCTGGATGATGGATGCAGAAAATGTGGCAGGTTCAGACTAGCTTCCCTTTTTCCACCTCTGACTTGACATCAAACCCTTTGTCAGCAAGGAGTTGTTGGCCAGTTGCTGCTGTAAAACAAAGTATTGTAATGAAATAACGGAGTGTGGTAAGGTATTACTGGGCCACCATTATTGTAGATGCGCAGGTCTGAGCAGACTTTATCTGCACAAACTGCCACCAATGCGTGAGTTCTTCCTTTTTCCGATACTAAATTGCTTTTACTGTAATTAGGAAAAATGTAATTTCACGAGAGACTTCAACTTATGTTGGTCTACTCAGAAAATAGACCTTTTATTGAAACTATCACAAAAATTACATTAAACATTTGTATCGATATTAGCTCTGATTTAATAACTACGTTGACAAGAATTCAAATTAAAACAAACAGACAATTAGGAACTTAAACTGTTGGCACATTACTTGACAGATTAATAGCTTGTAAAAAAAAAAAGAAATAGGAGGAAGAAGATGAAAGCTAAGTTAACTGGAGTTGATTATTTTGAAACCAACCAGGGTGGCATGCCTTTCCCATACAGGTCCAGCTGTACTTCCGACACGTGCAGCATACAAACAAGCCTCTTTACCTGGTGACGAGATGTCTAGGAGGTGAGGGCTGAGAAGTTTGTGGACACTAACGGACTGTGTTGTCCAGTGAACGTACAGATGACTTCATGCGTGTATATCTGGATCAGACGAGCGGGAGCACGCTTTCACCGGCAGGAACTGTCATGGTCTGTCTGTTTATGTTTAATCCATGTTTAATCCAGCCCTGTGTCTCTTAGTTGTCTGGTTTCTGTGTTCTGTCTGTTTACTTCAGCTTCCTCCTGTGTTCTGTCTGTTTGTGCTTAATTCAGCTTTCTGTTTTGTTTCAGTCTTGTGTTTAATATAGTCTTCATGTTTGTTTAATTCAGCTTATTGTGTTCTGTCTGCTTGTGTTTAGTTCAGCTCTGTGTTTCTGCCCCTGTCTCACCTGTGTCTAGTTGTAATCATCACAGGTGGATGTCATATGTAATCAGTGTGTCTGTGTATAAATTCAGCTCCTCTCAGTCTTGTCATTGTCTCGGGTTTGTCCTCCCATGGTGTCATGTTCTGCTCTCCCTCCGTGTTTCCCCTGAGTGTTCAGTAAGTACCTCTTCAGTTTAGTTTAGTTTAGTTCAGTTTAATCCAGTTTAGTTTAGTTTTATAGTTCTTGCTGCCCTGCCAGCCTTTGTTTTGTTTTATTTTTTATTGTAAATAAACACTTTAAAATTTTCCCTGAGTGTTCATCCATCCTTCTCCTGCATTTGGGTTCTACACTTCCTTCGTGCCAGCAGAACCTAACAGAAACCCGAGACCATCTACTGAACCCAGCAGGAGAATGGCTGGACCTCAAACCAGACCCAAGGGTGAGATGATTACCCTGTTTGAGTTTCTTGCCCGTGAGGCTGACAAGACTGCCCTGCGAGAGAAGGAGAGACGAGAGCGAGTGGAAGTGAAGCCTGTCATCCGGTGTGGGGGGTTCCGGACCGAACCCGTCCAGAGACGAGGTGGCCGTAGACCGGAGGTAGAAGTCCTGTCATCTCCTCTTCTGGTCGAGGAGGAGGAACAAAGGTTTCAGCTCCGGGGGAGCCGCCTGGCTATTAAGCCAGCTTCTTCTTCCACCCCACCGACTTATTGCTTGCCACACCTGCAGTGGTCTGAAGATGACGTTGAGCTGGAGGACGATCTCTGGTGTGCTCCTGTCCTCAGCTCACGCCGCCGACGCAGCAGGAAAAAGCGGAAAAGTAAGGTCGGAACCACAGACTACCAGCACCATCCATCTCCACCTCTTCTCGCCACTGCACCACGTTGCCCATCCCCACTTCACTCTTCGCCTGACTGCCCTCGCTTACCGGAGGTCCGGTACAGCACTCGCTCAGTGGAGGAGATGGAAAGTTGGAAGGCAGCCATTGTGGCACAGTACCTGCCTTCATCCTCGGCTCCTGGTCCCCAAGCAGCTACAGTCTCAGCTCCTTGTTCTTCGGCTCCTGGTTCTACCGCCGAAGATACCGCCCCTACAGCCCCAGAGGGTCCTAGCATCGTCGACACCTCTACATCGATGGAGGGTCCCAGTGCCACCGACGCCTCTACGTCTCCTGAGGGTCCCAGTGCCGCCGATGCCTCTACGTCTCCTGAGGGTCCCAGCGCCGCCGATGCCTCTACGTCTCCTGAGGGTCCCAGCGCCGCTGATGCCTCTACTTCGACAGAGGGTCCCAGCGCCGCCGATGCCTCTACTTCAATGGAGGTTCCCGGCGCTGCCGATGCCTCTACTTCGACGGAGGGTCCCGGCGCTGCCGATGCCTCTACTTCGACGGAGGGTCCCGGCGCTGCCGATGCCTCTACTTCGACGGAGGGACCCGGCGTTGCCGACGCCTCTACTTCGACGGAGGGTCCCGGCGTTGCCGACGCTTCTGCATCGACAGAGGGTCCCGGCACCGCCGACATCTCTACTTCGACGGAGGGTCCCGGCGTTGCTGACGCTTCTGCATCGACAGAGGGTCCCGGCACCGCCGACATCTCTACTTCGACGAAGGGTCCCGATGCCATCGACGTCTCAACTTCGCCTGACGACTCCTCGCCTGACGACTCCTCGACGCACGACTCCTCGCCTGACGACTCCTCGACGCACGACTCCTCGCCTGACGACTCCTCGACGCACGACTCCTCGCCTGACGACTCCTCGCCTGACGACTCCTCGACGCACGACTCCTCGACGCACGACTCCTCGCCTGACGACTCCTCGCCTGACGACTCCTCGCCTGACGACTCCTCGCCTGACGACTCCTCGCCTGACGACTCCTCGCCTGACGACTCCTCGACGCACGACTCCTCGCCTGACGACTCCTCGACGCACGACTCCTCGACGCACGACTCCTCGTCTGACGACTCCTCAGCGCCCGACTCGCCTGCGGCAGTGACCGACTCCTCGACGCCTGCGGCAGTGACCGACTCCTCGACGCCTGCGGCAGTGACCGACTCCTCGACGCCTGCGGCAGTGACCGACTCCTCGACGCCTGCGGCAGTGACCGACTCCTCGACGCCTGCGGCAGTGACCGACTCCTCGACGCCTGCGGCAGTGACCGACTCCTCGACGCCTGCGGCAGTGACCGACTCCTCGACGCCTGCGGCAGTGACCGACTCCTCGACGCCTGCGGCAGTGACCGACTCCTCGACGCCTGCGGCAGTGACCGACTCCTCGACGCCTGCGGCAGTGACCGACTCCTCGACGCCTGCGGCCGACTCCTCGACGCCTGCGGCCGACTCCTCGACGCCTGCGGCCGACTCCTCGACGCCTGCGGCCGACTCCTCTGCTCCGGCGGCCGACTCCTCTGCTCCGGCGGCCGACTCCTCTGCTCCGGCGGCCGACTCCTCTGCTCCGGCGGCCGACTCCTCTGCTCCGGCGGCCGACTCCTCTGCTCCGGCGGCCGACTCCTCTGCTCCGGCGGCCGACTCCTCTGCTCCGGCGGCCGACTCCTCTGCTCCGGCGGCCGACTCCTCTGCTCCGGCGGCCGACTCCTCTGCTCCGGCGGCCGACTCCTCTGCTCCGGCGGCCGATGCTCCTGGTGATGGACGGCCTCCCGGTCGACCGCCTGACCTGGCTCCTGGCGATGGAAGGCCTCCCGGTCGACCGCCTGACCTGGCTCCTGGCGATGGAAGGCCTCCTGGTCGACCGCCTGACCGGCTTCTGCTTGATGGACGGCCTCCCGGTCAGCCGCCCGCCCGGCCACTCTTCTGTTTTGGAACGTTGCCCAGGCCTTGCCCTGTCGTTTTTTGTTTAGATTATTCTTGCCCTCCGTCCTTGTGTTTTCCCCCGTCCTCCCGCCCCGTTCTGTGTTTTTTGTGTGTTTTGGGGTCTTAGGGGACGTCGGGTGCCGTCCCTTGAGGGGGAGGTTATGTCATGGTCTGTCTGTTTATGTTTAATCCAGCCCTGTGTCTCCTAGTTGTCTGGTTTCTGTGTTCTGTCTGTTTAAGCTTAATTCTGTTTTCTGTTTTGTTCAGTCTTTTGTGCTTAATCTAGTCTTCATGTTTGTTTACTTCAGCTTCCTGTGTTCTGTCTGTTTGTGCTTAATTCAGCTTTCTGTTTTGTTTCAGTCTTTGTGTTTAATATAGTCTTCATGTTTTAATTCAGCTTATTGTGTTCTGTCTGCTTGTGTTTAGTTCAGCTCTGTGTTTCTGCCCCTGTCTCACCTGTGTCTAGTTGTAATCATCACAGCTGGATGTCATGTGTAATCAGTGTGTCTGTGTATAAATTCAGCTCCTCTCAGTCTTGTCATTGTCTCGGGTTTGTCCTCCCATGGTGTCATGTTCTGCTCTCCCTCCGTGTTTCCCCTGAGTGTTCAGTAAGTACCTCTTCAGTTTAGTTCAGTTCAGTTTAGTTTAATCCAGTTTAGTTTAGTTTAATAGTTTTTGCTGCCTTGCCAGCCTTTGTTTTGTTTTAATTTTGTTGTAAATAAACACTTTAAAATTTCCCCTGAGTGTTCATCCATCCTTCTCCTGCATTTGGGTTCTACACTTCCTTCGTGCCAGCAGAACCTAACAATGGTGAAGTTAGTTTCAATTAACAACATTGATCCTTACGAGGTAGCAGCTAAGGCATGGACTTCCTCTGTTTAAATGAACCGGTCTCCACCCAATATGGCGACCGGGAGTGCAAAATGTCACGTGTCTGCAAAAGACCGATTAGAGAAATTTGCTTTTTCTGCAAAAATGCATTGAATGCTGGGTGCTATATGTTTTTGCTAAAAATGTGATGAAGAAACTAAAACTGATTTGTTTACGTTAAAATGATTAGAAAATAATCTGCAATTAGCAAAACCATTGCTAAAAGCTAATTTTTTTCATAACAGTAGCTAAAAGCTAAAGTTAGCTAAACCTTAGTTAAAGCTCCACTGACATGTTCTTTTAACTTTTCAAAAAATGGCACAACATATATAAATATTAAGATAGACCTCTGACCGTTTTTGCTAAAATAATGTTCAATGAATGAAATTTCCTCTCAAAATATTTTAAATTTAGCGCCGTTTTTTTAGACCATAAATCCGGATTTTCCGGTCACGTGTCAGCATTACCGATTTGACGTCACGTCCGATACTGAACTCTGCTCAAACCGTACATTGAATGGACAAAAATATAAACGCATCCGTCGAATTTAGCCAATTAAAACTACATTTTAGCGATTTGGCTTCAGTTTGGGGAAAA
The DNA here is from genome assembly GCA_038048925.1 of Garcialebias charrua. Taxonomy (NCBI): domain Eukaryota; kingdom Metazoa; phylum Chordata; class Actinopteri; order Cyprinodontiformes; family Rivulidae; genus Garcialebias; species Garcialebias charrua. Next base: position 25,125 of record JBBPBX010003816.1, on the reverse strand, counting down.
AAAAGTTATTTTGAGTGATGCACAACGAACGGAAAGGTTTATATTCTCCGTGTTGCTTCTGTAAGAGTTATCACGATAGCTCTGCTGCCATCTGGTGCTCAATGTGAAACCTCCCTTGAAAAAAAAAAGCAAAACGGAGAATATAAACCTTTCCGTTCGTTGTGCATCACTCAAAATAACTTTTTTTTCCCCAAACTGAAGCCAAATCGCTAAAATGTAGTTTTAATTGGCTAAATTCGACGGATGCGTTTATATTTTTGTCCATTCAATGTACGGTTTGAGCAGAGTTCAGTATCGGACGTGACGTCAAATCGGTAATGCTGACACGTGACCGGAAAATCCGGATTTATGGTCTAAAAAAACGGCGCTAAATTTAAAATATTTTGAGAGGAAATTTCATTCATTGAACATTATTTTAGCAAAAACGGTCAGAGGTCTATCTTAATATTTATATATGTTGTGCCATTTTTTGAAAAGTTAAAAGAACATGTCAGTGGAGCTTTAAACTAATACTGTATAGTGGAAGAACTAAATGGTAAAAAAAAAATCTCAACAGTTGCTAATAAACTAAATTAGTTCAGTTTCTAAAAGATTATAAGTAGCAAAAATGTATCTGCAAACTGAAAGAAAGACAGAAAAAAATAATTTATGTTAAAGCAGATTTCAAAGAACCCATTCTTTTTGAAGGAATCAAAGATCCTAATGTGTTTCTGGGACTGATTTTATTTCAAAGAAAGTTGAAACAAAAGATTTAAAGTTAAAAGTATTTTCTGATTGAGCTGAATGCTGTGATAGTCAATAAAGCACAAAGTTTGCAGAAGTATTAAAATTGTAAAAACTTTATGGCAGAAACAGGAAATAGAAAAACAATATAATAACCATCAATACACCATTGTGTTATAATACATTTTGTTGCAGTATTAATATCGGTAACATTTGGGTTTTCAAAATAAACTAACTAGATACTTTTGGGGGATTTATTGAGCATGTAATGTTATTGTTTTGTGCAGTACAAATCTTTAATTCAGTTTACCTAAATAATAAGTGACAAAATTGAAGTCAAGCTAATTTATTTAAGATTTAAGACTAATGTGGAAGTGACTATATGCATGAATGTGTATGGTCCCGCTGAGAGAGTGAAACAGGGGTAAAGAGAACAAAGACAACTTGACAGAGGTGAGAATGGACAGAGAATGTTCTTCAGAGAGGTGAACAGGAACTGTTGCAGGTGTGACTCGAGAACAAATCACACCTGCAAATCTTGGGACTGCAGGACAATGATGTCAGAAAGACAATGGCAAAATAGGGATAATAAAATAAAATGCAACCCAGAGTTGTGCAGGTTTTTTTTTTTTTTCATTTGGGATTTTGACTTTTGACAAATGCAACGCAGTGAGAAACACAAACTTTACTCTGACACAGCTAGTCTCCGTCCACAAGCACAAAAAGCATTCATCTGATCCGCTCCATCACCATCTGTCAGTCATTTTCCTGCTCAGTTTGACAGAGCAGACAAGTGACTCGTCTAATGAACGAGGTACTCTCCATTAGTGCCATTCGGTTTGTGCTGTTTAAGTCCTCGTGGCTTCCTCCAGGGCAGAGCTGGATAACACGCTTGAGCTGTGTCCCAATCACTGTGATCACCTGTGACAAACCGCACAGAGACCCAATCAATAAGCTACTCTCCCGAGGGTCGAGGAATTAATGTAACTCTGCTGCCCTGCATGCCTGTGTGGGAGCGTGAGCTGTGTTTATTGCAGCTTCCAGCAAACCGTTGTAACCTGATGAAATATAAACCTCCTAACCTTATGAATAAACTGCAAAGAGGGGAAAATAGCAAAAAATACAGTACGAAAGGCACAGGGTGACAAAAGCTTGTGAAAAGCAGGTGGTGTATGGCGGATTGGGCGCATGCAGGGGGGAAGCACAGAGCTCAGCTAGTGACTCCCAAGGGAGAATGTTCACAGCTATATTAATAAAACACAGAGGGGTAGATAAATAATCTGTTTGTTTTTTAACTAACTTAACACCCCCTTGCTATAATAATAGTTGTGCCATTATAGGAGGAGGCAAAGAGTATGCGGAGTATGCATCAGGGTAAAGAGAATTACTGTGGATTATTTTCTTCCTGTTTAATTAGATGAGGTCAGTCCCAGCAAAATAAATCAACATATGAGACTGTAAAGTTTGAGGCTACTTTTTTATTAATTTATTTATTTATTGGGTATAAGTTCATATTTGTAATTCATAGTCCAAACCAGACACACATACTGTATGTTCACCGTGTAACAGATGTCCAGCTGTTCACTGTCTTCATTATTCTGTCGTGAGTTTTTTTTTTTTGTAACGTCAAACGCATTTTGTTTTTCATCTTTGTTCCTTCTTCCTCTTCTTCTCCATCTTCCTTCTGGCTCATACTGAACCTCCTGTTGCGATTACCTCTGAACGCCATCCTCCCACTGCCGCTGCCACCATGCCTGCAAGAGTTTGTCTCTCATTATCGCTCCTTACTGCACCCCAAACCAGCCGTCCATGCCCAGCATGGTGTCATAGCTTCCGTGCAGTATTGTCTCATTATCCAGACCCATTATGTTGGCTGACACCAAAGAATCATGGCAGCGTGGGACATCAGACACTCCCCCTCAGTTAAAAGGAAGGGGGCCCCTTGCAGAGATGACAGGTGATTAAGACAGGCTAAAGGTTTCATCAGCTTGTATCAACACAGCTAATCTGGAGGCTGCATGCTCTTTTATGTCCAACTTAATGTGAGCGAGTAGTTAAAATAAAAAGCTAAATGTAACAAACATTTTTGGCTGCCTCAAAGTCCAATGAATAAGATGCAGGACTGTAAAAGCTAAAACAGTCTTTTTTTTAATTTGTGGGAAACAGCTTTTGTACCTAACAAACCAATTTTCTATTATTATCTCACATATATATACTGTATGTATATATATATATATATATATATATATATATATATATATATATATATATATATATATATATATATATATATATATATATATATATATATATATATATATATATATATATTAGGCATGTAACGGTTGTAGTTGGTGTACCGAACCGAAAAGGTACGGAGGTGGACCGAACCGAACGTGCTGTACCGAAACGGTTATTTTTTCACTCATTGAATGTTAATATGTGCGCCGCGGAACAAAATTTCCTGGGCGCGTTTCAGCACGGAGCTATTATCTCGCAGCACGCGCAGCATTAGCCGTTAGCTTCTCGCTGCGGTTTCCTGTTTGTTAACGTTATGGTTTTCTTGTTAAAAGACGAGCGCACAAAGCTGTGTGTGTGGACGTTTTTTCATGAAGACTGGATCTGCAGCAGCAACACGTCTAACGTGAACGCGCTGGAAACTACGTCATCAGAACGTGAACGAGCTGTTACAAAGTACGCTAACCACACAGCTGCATTTAAACAACTTCTACAAAGTGCGCTAACAACACAGCTGCATTTAAACAACTTCATCAGGTAATTTAGATGGGTCCAGATCAATAACACAAACTGTATGAGTTTTTAAAGCTCTGAATCTAAGTCTGAAAGTTTTTAATGCACAGTTGATCCTTGCTATGAGACATCCATCACGTCAACACTTAAGTCAAAAAGTTCAGCTCTTTATGAAAAAACTAAAACTGATGGTCAACAAGTCCTGGAGCTGATTTAAACCCTGCCCTGATGATGAGTGAGATATTCAACCGTTCAAGAGGTATTGTTATTTTATTATAATTATTATTTATAATTTATTATTATTTAAAATTATAATCTTATTAACTTATTTTTTTACCTCTGTGTTTTATTTCCAGTATTTCCAGTTACAGAGGTAGCTGCTCTCCTTCCACTTCAGGGAAATCCACCAGAGATCACCTGCTGCAGCTAAGAAGTGTGTGATGACTGAATTGAACTCTGGAACTGTTCCAGGACCAGTCCCACCAAGAAGAGGTTGTGAGTAATGAGGACAAATACAGCCACACTGGTGCTACTGGACAAAAACTTTATTAGTTAAGATTGTAAACAGTCTGTTGCTGCTTATTGTTCTGGTTCTGACTGTTATTGTATTCATTAAGATTTTTATTATTTTTAATATAATTTATTTATTGTAGAGTGCTGTTTATTTAAAATATCATCCAAATGGGTCACTTTTATTTATTACTACAATACAATACAAACATATTTTTGGCATATTTTCAAAATAAACATTTTGTAAGTCTTTATTTTGTCTTTTTTTTTTGTACCGAAAATAAACCGAAAATAAACCGAACCGAGCCCTCCTTGTAATTGAACCGAACCGAAATGTGATTTTAGCGTACCGTTACACCCCTAGTTACCGATATTAATACTGCAACAAAATGTATTATAACACAATGGTGTATTGATGGTTATTATATTGTTTTTCTATTTCCTGTTTCTGCCATAAAGTTTTTACAATTTTAATACTTCTGCAAACTTTGTGCTTTATTGACTATCACAGCATTCAGCTCAATCAGAAAATACTTTTAACTTTAAATCTTTTGTTTCAACTTTCTTTGAAATAAAATCAGTCCCAGAAACACATTAGGATCTTTGATTCCTTCAAAAAGAATGGGTTCTTTGAAATCTGCTTTAACATAAATTATTTTTTTCTGTCTTTCTTTCAGTTTGCAGATACATTTTTGCTACTTATAATCTTTTAGAAACTGAACTAATTTAGTTTATTAGCAACTGTTGAGATTTTTTTTTTACCATTTAGTTCTTCCACTATACAGTATTAGTTTAACTAAGGTTTAGCTAACTTTAGCTTTTAGCTACTGTTATGAAAAAAATTAGCTTTTAGCAATGGTTTTGCTAATTGCAGATTATTTTCTAATCATTTTAACGTAAACAAATCAGTTTTAGTTTCTTCATCACATTTTTAGCAAAAACATATAGCACCCAGCATTCAATGCATTTTTGCAGAAAAAGCAAATTTCTCTAATCGGTCTTTTGCAGACACGTGACATTTTGCACTCCCGGTCGCCATATTGGGTGGAGACCGGTTCATTTAAACAGAGGAAGTCCATGCCTTAGCTGCTACCTCGTAAGGATCAATGTTGTTAATTGAAGCTAACTTCACCATGTAACGTTCTCTGGCTTCAAGGTTGAGTTTCTCTCTATAAGGCTTCTGCTCATTTTTATATTTAGTTTGCATTTTGCTGATGTTATTGTTCTGTATCGCACTGTGTTTAACATGGACTTCCTCTGTTTAAATGAACCGGTATCCACCCAACATGACGACCGGAAGTGCAAAAAGACACGAGCCGTGACGTCACGTGCAAAAGACCGATATAGTGGTCTAGAGTGACAATAACAATATTACATTCAATTAAATTTTCTGTAATATTACAGTTATTATAATTGCAATTATTTTGCTTTTGATGGACACAAACATATGTGGGATGAGAGAACCAGGCTAATGTGTTGTCAGTTTTTAAGACAAACACTGTCAGAAACACCAGAAAGCCAGCAGGTCATTTTAATTAATGATATGATTGTATTCATTACGCTTCTATACTGATACGGCGCAACATCCCACTACTCCCACGTTCAAGACTCTATGGCTCAGTGATACGTCCTGTGCTGTTGTATGGCGCAGAAACATGGCCAATGACAACAAAACTCAAACAGCAACTTCACCGAACCGACATGAAAATGCTCCGATGGATGCAACGCATTAGTCTTAAAGATCACATCCAATCGACCGAAATCCTGCGTCGAGCTGGCTTATGTGCGATTAAGGACGCATGCCGGCGACACCGTTTGCGGTGGTTCGGTCATGTTAAACGAAGTGAAAACAGTGCTATACTTGCTATTGAAAACCTTGAAGTACCTGGCACCCGTCCCAAAGGCCGTCCGAAAAAGACCTGGGCGCAAACGATTCAACAAGATCTGAAAGCGCTGAACCTCAATGAACTGGACGCAACTAACCGTCTAATCTGGCATCAAAAACTTGCGACAAAGATGTAGCGTCCCACCCCGGAATCGGGAAAACGGACGTTAAACGAAGATAGATAGATAGATATGATTGTATTCAAAAGAAATACCTGAGCCCCAAAAAATATCTCATCAGTCATGAAGGTGAGATGTCAGATCAGAACTTTGTACCCTCAGGTGTCAAGAGCAGTCATGGTCTAACTCGTAATCAAGGAGATTATTTGTAGGCACAGGTCATCTGGACGATTTATTTTGTTGCTGAGACGTTTCATCCTTCATCTGAAGGACTTGATCAGTTTGAGGAGCCCACCAAACCAAACTGAATACCACAAAATGATTAATTAAGCAGATTAATGAGCATGAACTTTGGTATTTGTAGGCACAATTTACAAAACTGACACAAAAACAACTTCAGCATATCCAGCAGCATTATGCTGCTTACAAGTAAACAGGATGTCCTTTCAATAGGATATGAAACTGTTCAGCTTTCAACTGTGGTAGAAATCTGTAGAACCTGCTGCAGCCACAGGGTCACAATCATCCACAGAGACCTGACATTTGATGATCATCTTCACCTCTTTTCCTTCTGGAAGTTATATTGATCTCCATGTCCCCACAGGACCAGGATAAAGCCTCCCTTACTGTCACATAGCCATGTAATGACAATTCCTTATATTAGACAAATGACATACCCAAACATGCTGACCTTTGTGTAATCTATTTTTATTAGCACTGATGGATCCACAGTAGTTTTACCCCTGTGTGTGTTGCTTTTATACCTTGAACTCCTTCTACTTGAAAAACAGTAAATACAGCTATCATGCTAATATTGTCTGTTGTATTTATAAATTTCCACCCACAAAATTTTTATATTTTACTTTTCTTATTCTTCCTGTACTGTACAACTGTCCCCATGACCAGTCCAGGGACTTTAAGCTTGTTTGTCGGCAGCTTAAGAGGTACTTCTATTGCACTATATATTCTTCTTTACAGTTAAAATGTAATTATTAAGAAATTATGTAAAAGTTAAGTGGCACGGTGGCACAGTTGGTAGAGCTGCCAACTTTCAGCAAGAAGGTTGCTGGATTGAATCCCGGACAGGGACACTTTCTGGTTGGAGTTTGCATGTTCTCTTCATGCATGCATGGATTTTCTCCTGACCAAAAACATGCATGTTAGACTGAATGGTAACTCTAAATTGAACCTAGGTGTGAGTGAGAGAGTGAATGAATGGTTGTTTGTCTCGTCTTGTCTCTATGTGTCCCTGTGATGGACTGGAGACCTGTCCAGGGTTTCTCCTCCTCTCGCACAGTGCCTGCTGGACATGGGCACCAGTGAGCCCTGCGACCCATAAAGGAAGAAGAGGGTAAATGTAATGGATGGAGGGACGTAAAAGTTATTATATTGCAAGTTTAAGTAAGATTTGACACATTCCATACCTTAATAAAGGCTACAGAAGAACTGCTTGTAAAGAGTTTAAAATGACCATTACTGTTTTACAGAAATATGTGATTGCACTTTGAGATTTTTGTTAATGAAAAGTGTGTTGTAAATTAAATTCATTATTATTATTATTAGTATTGTCCGATTAAACATTTTATTTATTTATTTTTTGTTCAAAACAACCTCAAACTCTCAAGAAAACATTGAATACTGTACAATATTTGCTTTGTTAGTCTTATAAATTAACAAATGTATTGCATTAAAAACATTATTTTAAAATTATGGAACTGTGATTTTTGTTGGTACATCTCCTATAACCTAAACAAATTACTATAAAATTTCAATCATTCACAACCTTTGAAAGTTTATTTAAAAACATTATAAAACAAGCATTGCACATGTTGCTCTTAAACTGAAAGATAAAGCAAACATAATGTAAGGTGGAAAAGCATGATAGCAAACACATTGAAAAGCAGTTTGGTATTTTTGTTCTTCATAGTAAAATTACTTTGATAATTTTTTCATTTTCTGACAATTAATTAATTTAAAATCCAGCAGTCTCTAAAATAAACAGTCACTTTTCTAAACATTCATATGCGAGGATCCAGCTGCCACAAAATCCCTTGAGCTTTTGCTGGTTCAAGGTTATGAACTTGAAGTATAGTTCAGATATGCTTTGCGGTGTTTCGCCCACCAGCTCCCACTGCAGGTACCTCATATCTCTCATCAGCATGTGGTAATGAAATCTTGAATGTCACAGGATACATAACAGGATATATAACCAGTGTTTGTGTATAAGAAGATGTCATTAAAAACCTTCAGTAGGGCAGTTTCAGTGCTGTGGAGAGGTTTAAAGCCAGATTGGAATAACTCAAGGATAGCATGATCCTCCAGGAAGCCCTTCAACTGGGACTCGACTATTTTCTCTTGAAGTTTAGAAATAAATGGGAGTGTGGAGACAGGCCTGAAGTTGGATACTACTGAGGGGTCAAGGTTTGGATTTTTCAGGGTAGGTTGAACAGTAGCATGTTTAAAGGTTTTTGGCACGATGCCAGTGGATAAACTGCTATTTACAATAGCAAGAATGGAGGGACTTAGAGTAGGAAAAACCTCCTATAGTAGCCGAGGGGGACCACATCAAAGGGGGAACCAGATGGTTTCAGGCTGCACGTACATGACATGCTCTAGAGAAGACAGAGAGATTGGCTCAAAATAGTCAAATACAGCAACAGATTAAGGTGAGATGGATGGATCATGAGTTGGAGGAGAAATGAGAGCCCGGGTGGTAGCAATTCTTTCTAAAAAGAAATGTAGGAAGTTCTCGCACAGCTCAGTCGAGGCTTCCAGGGGTGATTGTTCAGTGAGGTGGAGAACAGAGTTTAGGGTGGAGAACAGAACTCATGGATTGTGAGAGTTTGAGGCAATGATATCAGAAAAGTATTGAGATTTAGCAGTTTTTACAGCTTTCTGATAACGACGCTAACCCCAAAATTACACCACACGCGGCTCCGCCCCGCTCCGGTCCGCAGGTCGCAGCTGAGCGAGTCCAAAGCCCACTGCCTCCGCTCCGCTCAGGTCCGCCTGGATGCGCCGCTCCGAGACACGTGCGAGATCGCGCGATAAATCAAGTGATAAATAAGTAAGTCAGAACAAAACAATTCATTCGGTGGAAGAAGGAGAACAACTGTAGAGAGACTGCTGCCTTGATCTTCTCTCGTAAATGAGCTACATGGTTTGAGCAACAGGAAGTGATGTTTACATTTCAGAATAAAATACTTTTTTATTTATTTATTTCTTGTATTGCGTTTGTAGGCGTAGTCATAGTCATAAATATAATAGTTTAGTCATAGAATAGTCATAAATGATAGTTTGACAGCATTTTTGTACAAATAAATCCGTATAGAGCTAGGATTAGTCCGCCCGTGGTGATTTTATTTTGTAAATACGGAAGTTGTGCTCGTTCCTTTTCCTGTTGGTGCGACGTAATCTTCAAAAGTTGACTCCGGCACAGCTCCGGCGTCCGGCAGAAATAGAAAAATTTCTAATTTTGACGGACTGCCGTCCGCTCTCCGCAGCTCGCCGCCGCCGTGCGGAGCCAGTGTAAATTCTGTCATTGATTATAATGGGTGCGTATTTGCTGCGGAGGTCGGACCGGAGCGGGGCGGAACCGCAACGCGTGTGGTATAATTTTGGGGTTACTCTCTTTTAGTATTTGAAAAGTGACCTTCAGCCTGTCTTTTCTCCATTTGCGCTCCGCCCTCCTACATTGCTGCTTAACGGCCTTGGTGACGTCATGCAGCCAAGGTTCTGCTCTGAGTTTTGATGTTTAAGTTTTAACAGGAGCAACATGATCCAGAGCCTTTAAACAGACAGAGTTGAACTGGGATGTCAGCTTCTCAGTCGTGGAGAGAAACACCTGGGGCTGAATTATCATTTCAGAGTTGTAAACATCTGTGAAACGTGTGGCAGTGAAGTGGTTAATGGCCCGGCTGCGACATACAGGAACGCATGGCTTAGGAGAGTTAGATGGGGGAGGGTGAACTCAAACCGGACTCAAACAGTCTCAGTTTGGAGAATCAGAGAAAAGTAGTCAGACTGAGTCCAGAGCAAATGTTTCTGCCACCTTAAAAAAAACAAGCTTCAACCATTTGAGAGTACTTTATGTAAATGCTATTTAATACAACTTTACAGAGCTGAATATGAATTAAGAGGGTATTTAGAGTTAATGTGTATGGCCACTGACGATTGATTGAAGATAATGTAATACATTACCAGCAACAATCTGAGACATATTTTACAAAACAACATGTTTCATGTTGAACATAACAGAGCAGAGTAATTATTGGGTAGAAATGCAAGGCAATAAATTAAATTAAGATCAGTTAAATATATATATTTTTTACCACTGCAGATTTTTTAGCTCTTAGATAACATTACTTTTACATCAGTTACTTTGCTCAGGTATGCGTAAGGCATTATATTGTGTGACACGTTTCTCAGAACCTAAAACACTAGTTAGTTAGTTCATCTTCGAATCCAGTTCAAAATTATCCTATACTGTATATCTACAAATCGCTGAACAGTCTCGCCCCCGCCTATCTCTCTGATTTAATACACCCATATGCCCCACCACGTGCTCTGAGTTCAGCGGACCAGGTACTTTTAACAGTTCCAGGGACTCGTCACGCAGGGGTGGGCCTTCTCTGTAGCAGGCCCAAGACTTTGGAATGAGTTACCTCTGCTCGTCAGACAGGCCCACTCCCTCTCGGTTTTCAAATCCTGTTTAAAGACCCATTACTATTATGCTGCTTTCAACACCAGCTGCTCTGTGTTTGGTCTTTTTATTTATTATCTACAATGTTTTTATGTTTATTTTTTGTACATCATTGTGTGTGTTGCCTGTTGTTTGTTTGTTTGTGCAGCACTTTGGTTGGCCTTGTCGCTGTTTTAAGTGCTCTATAAATAAAATGGTATGGTATGGTTACGGTAGTTGGCTAGTCACAATAAGTGACTAAATCAACTATCAAATGGACAAGTAAATAAAATGGAGTTAGTCACATCCATTTTAGAAATCAGGTGAGATTTTTCATCAAGTTACAAGATTACAAATCAAAGATGAAAATAAAATTGCATCTAAATGAGGTGTTTCTAAGTCGATTTAATGCAACACTTGAAGAAGAAATTGAGCAGCCCTTCTTTTGGATGAACACCTAAAAATACTTCAAGATGCTCATCAGAATAAGATGAGACTGCAAATTCTGTGCCCAGTGGTCACAATTAATGCTGAATCTTCAATATGGCCAGGCTGTCTCCAGAGATCCATTAGAATTACCATAAGCAAATTGGTCAACAACTAGACACATACGTCTGGGGGTAGCAGTGAATGACACTCCCCAGTTTAGCTGCTGATTGACACTGCTCCCTCTCGACCTTTGGCTCACTCAGCTGATCGAACACACTCGCCTCTCTGCCGGGGTAAGCATAGTACAGTATAGGAGTGTGGTAAAAAAAAATACTCATCTGCATTGCATCAAAAATTCATAAACTGACTTTGCACAAGAGCGGAAACTTTTAAAAAGCTTTGAAACTATAGAACAGGGTGCACATTACTGCAAGGTGCATAGGATAGGAAAGTGAAGCAGCTTAAAAACAGGTGTAAAACAAAATAAGGCAGACCAGCTTTAAAATATTAACCTCTTTATAACAGTTTGATGGCCTAATAGCCGATCAATAGCATTGTGCGGCGGCAGTGACTGGGCGGGAACGGGATGGTGGTGATGAAAAATGTATAAGGCCGGGGCGGAGGTGTGGGGGTCTAGAAAATTAAACCTTGCCCACCACATTTGCTGAGTTGCAGCTGTGGAGCTGTGTGTGCTTGTGTGTGTGTGTGCTGATTTTGTGATTGAAGCACATAAAACTCTGGCAATAACAAACGCGACAAGCACCCCTTTGGACAAGTATAGAGAGAAACACAAATGGTTAGATTTTTTTCAAAACTGAAGTTTAAAGGAATTTAAGTCCAACTTAAAGGGATACCGTGGTCTGGTCAATTTTTAAGTAATGTGAAGAAAAGAAAAGAAACACGTCCTCGTCCAGGCTAAGCTAATGGCTAGCCAAATGAAGGCTTGTTTTTATTGTCTTTCAAGCTTTCCAAACAACTCCTTCTCAAAAATGGCATACCGGTGGGATAGCACTCTGCATTAGCAAATAATAAACCTCTACATTCTTGCACTGCACCTTTAGTTTAGTTTGTCTGTGCTTTTTCAACCAAACAATGCCCATGTTACTACATGAATGTATGTGTGCTGACTGAGCATTGCCTGTTATCTGTCAATTGTGTTTTTAGTGTAATTTTTATGCTAGTATCCATTTTGAGAAATGTTTAATAAGCCTGTTAAACAATATAAAACAGGCTCTGTTGTTTGGCTAGCCATTAGCCTAATCTGGACGATGAGTTCTGCCCTTTTCTCCATGATCCATACCTTATGGCTGATGTCACTGCTGATAGGATATTGACCACTGATAACGATTTGCCAGGACATCACTTCAAATATGACCGGACCATCTCAACAAGTTTTTTTTATGAAGGTGGAAGCATATGGCTGCTTGTCCTGATCCTCCATCCATCCATCCATCCATCCATCTTCTTCCGCTTATCCGGGGTCGGGTCGCGGGGGTAGCAGCCTAAGTAGGGAGGCCCAGACTTCCCTCTCCCCAGCCACTTGGAGCAGCTCCTCCGGGGGAATCCCAAGGCGTTCCCAGGCCAGCCGAGAAACATAGTCCCTCCAGCGTGTCCTGGGTCTTCCTCTGGGTCTCCTCCCGGTGGGACGTGCCCGGAACACCTCACCAGGGAGGCGTCCAGGAGGCATCCTAACCAGATGCCCGAGCCACCTCAACTGGCTCCTCTCGATGTGGAGAAGCAGCGGCTCTACTCCGAGTCCCTCCCGGATGACTGAGCTTCTCACCCTATCTCTAAGGGAGAGTCCAGCCACCCTGCGGAGAAAACTCATTTCAGCCGCTTGTATCCGAGATCTTGTTCTTTCGGTCATAACCCAAAGCTCATGACCATAGATGAGGGTGGGAACGTAGATCGATCGGTAAATTGAGAGCTTTGCCTTTTGACTCAGCTCTCTCTTCACCACGACAGACCGGTACAGCGCCCGCTTCACTGCGGACGCTGCACCTATCCGCCTATCGATCTCACGCTCCAGTTTTCCCTCATTCGTGAACAAGATCCCGAGATACTTAAACTCCTCCACTTGGGGCAGGACCTCCTCCCCGACCCGGAGAGGGCATGCTACCCTTTTCCGGCTCAAGACCATGGCCTCGGATTTGGAGGAACTGATCCTCATCCCGGCCGCATCGCATTCAGCTGCAAACCGCTCCAGCGAAAGCTGTAGATCACGAGCTGATGAAGCCAATAGGACCACATCATCTGCAAAAAACAGAGAAGCGATTCTAAGGTCACCAAAACGGATCCTCTCAACACCTTGGCTGCGCCTAGAAATTCTGTCCATAAAAGTTATGAACAGAATCGGTGACAAAGGGCAACCTTGGCGGAGTCCAACTCTCACCGGAAACGAGCCTGACTTACTGCCGGCAATGCGGACCAAGCTCTGACACCGGTCGTACAGGGACCTAACAGCCCTTATCAAAGGGCCTGGTACCCCATACTCCCGGAGTACCCCCCACAGAACCCCCCGAGGGACGCGGTCGAATGCCTTCTCCAAGTCCACAAAGCACATGTAAACTGGTTGGGCAAACTCCCACGCACCCTCCAGGACCCTGCTGAGGGTGTAGAGCTGGTCCAGTGTTCCACGACCAGGACGAAAACCACACTGCTCCTCCTGAATCCGAGGTTCGACTATCCGACGGACCCTCCTCTCCAGAACCCCTGAATAGACCTTACCAGGGAGGCTTAAGAGTGTGATCCCCCTATAGTTGGAACACACCCTACGGTCCCCCTTTTTAAATAGGGGAACCACCACCCCAGTCTGCCAATCCAAGGGAACTGCCCCAGATGTCCACGCGATATTGCAGAGTCGCGTAAGCCAACACAACCCTACAACATCCAGAGCCCTAAGGAACTCCGGGCGAATCTCATCCACCCCCGGAGCCTTGCCACCGCGGAGCTTTTTAACCACCTCGGCGACCTCAGCACCAGAGATCAGAGAACCCGACCCAAAGTCCCCAGGCTCTGCTTCCTCAGTGGAAGACGTGCCAGTAGGATTGAGGAGGTCTTCGAAGTATTCCGCCCACCGACTCACAACATCCCGAGTTGAGGTCAGCAGCACGCCACCTCCACCATAAATGGTGTTGGTCTCGTACCTCTTTCCCCCCCTGAGACGCCGGATGGTGGACCAGAATCGCCTCGAAGCCGTACGGAAGTCATTCTCCATGGCCTCTCCGAACTCCTCCCACGCCCGAGTTTTTGCCTCAGCAACCACCCGAGCCGCATGCCGCTTGGACTGCCGGTACCTATCAGCTGCTTCCGGGGTCCCACAAGCCAAAAAGGCCCAATAGGACTCCTTCTTCAGCCTGACAGCATCCCTCACTGCCGGTGTCCACCACCGGGTTCGAGGGTTGCCACCTCGACAGGCACCAACAACCTTGCGGCCACAGCTCCGATAAGCTGCCTCGACAATAGAGGCGCGGAACACGGCCCACTCGGACTCCATGTCCCCCGCCTCCCTCGGAACGTGTTCAAAGCTCTCCCGGAGGTGGGAGTTAAAGCTCCGTCTTACGGGAGACTCTGCCAGACGTTCCCAGCAGACCCTCACGATACGTTTGGGTCTGCCAGGTCTGACCGGCATCCTCCCCCACCATCGGAGCCAACTCACCACCAGGTAGTGGTCAGTAGACAGCTCCGCCCCTCTCCTCACCCGAGTGTCCAAGACATGCGGCCGCAGATCAGATGAGACGACAACAAAGTCGATCATCGAACTGCGACCTAGGGTGTCCTGGTGCCAAGAGCACATATGGACACCCTTATGCCTAAACATGGTGTTCGTTATGGACAATCCATGTCCTGATCCTGGTTCTGCTAAAGTTTTTTTCCTCATGAGGGAGTTGTTCCTTTCCACTGTCGCCTTCATGCTTGCTCAAGATGAGAGTTCTGCAATGGAGTTAAACTCAAAGCAGGCTGCTCCTCAGATAAACAGTGTTAAATTATTATTTTTATATATGAATGTTTCTCTTCAGTGCCCTGAGACGACTTCTTTTGTGACTTGGCGCTATAAAAATAAACTGAAATGAATTTAATTGAATTTATTCACAGACTTGGCTCTTACTGGCAAACAAAAAAAAAGCTAGGAACCTAAAACACACTGTAATTTAAGATACTTTTAATTTCTGTCAAGACAAGACAAGAAGGCTTCAGTCTCCCCAGGGTTATGAAAGATTAAAAACCCATTTGGTACAGACAAATCAACACAATTATAATAACAGTCAAAAACAGCTTGCACCATGTGTATGACATATTGCTTTTAATAGAAAGTGCACACAGAGGGATACCATACCATACCATATCATATTTATTTCTAAAGCACTTAAAAATACAACATCAGCCGTCCGAAGTGCTGTACAAAGACAAAACACGCACGAAACAATAAAAACAATCATATAAATACCGTAATCAGAACATCACAAGTAAAAGAATACAACATTAAAACAGAGATGCGAACGCACTCCAGGTTAAAAGCCAATGAAAAAATATGTGTTTTTAAACGAGTTTTAAAAACAGAGATTGATGTGGCCTGCCTGACCTTCAGTGGCAGCTCGTTCCACAATTTAGGAGCCAGAGCTGAAAAGGCTCTGTCTCCTCTGGATTTATAAAAGGTTTTTGGGACTGCTAAAAACATCTGGTCAGAGGATCTAAGAGCACGTGATGGCATGTAAAGGTGAAGTAGTTCAGACAGATAAGAGGGACTAAAACCGTTCAAAGACAACAACAAACAATAAAACTTTAAAATGGATTCTAAACTGGACAGGAAGCCAATGAAGGGACATTAAAACTGGAGTGATGTGCTCACGTCTGCCTGTACCAGTCAAAAATCGTGCAGCAGCATTTTGTACCAGCTGCAACCGTGAGAGCGAGGTCTGGCTAACTCCGATCAGAAGAGAGTTACAATAATCCAGCCGTGAAGTAATAAAAGTGTTGATTACTGTCTCTAAGTGGTGCCTAGAAAGGAGGGGCTGGATTTTTGACAGGCACCTCAGTTGAAAGAAAGAGGACTTAACCATGCTGTTGATATGACAGTCAAGTTTCAAGCAGGGTTCAATTTTCACCCCTAGATTTGTCACAATCGACTTTTCATATGGGGCCAAAGAGGAAAAATCAAAGGTGGTGGGTCTGTTAGGTATATTTTAGGATTTAGGATTTTAGGATTTTCTGACTTCAGAAGGAACAAACACACCCATGCCCCACTGAAAATAGGTGGGTCTGCAGTGGAAGTGGTCTCCAGCTACAAATACTTGGGTGTACACATGAATGATAACCTCAGCTGGAGCAACAACACCACCAGCCTGATCAAGAAAGGTCATCAGAGACTCTACTTCCTCAGACGGCTGAGACGAGCTGGTCTGAGCAGCCCAGTTCTCACCTCGTTCTACAGGTGTGCAGTGGAGAGCATCCTGTGCTCCAGCATCAACGTGTGGCATGGAGGCTGCACAGTTGAAGAGAGGAAAGCTCTGCAGAGAGTGGTGAAGGCTGCACAGAAGTCTGTTGGAGTCAGTCTCCCCACCATCACAGACATTTACACCTCCAGATGCAGGAAAAGAGCCACCTGCATCATGAAAGACCTCACTCACCCAGCACACTCACTCTTTGCCCCACTCCCCTCAGGACGGAGGTTGAGGAGCATCAAGTGTAGAACCACTAGACTGAGGAACAGCTTCTACCCTGAGGCTGTTAGACTCATGAATAAATAAAAATAAAATAAAAAAATAAACACTGCAAAATATCACATCATACTGATGCTGATCTGTTTTCTTGTTGCTGTATTCATCTGTGTTCATCTGTGACCATCTGCTCATACAAACTCATGTTCGTGCTGCTGTGTATTACTAGTTGATGTTTTTCTTAGTTAGTTCTAGATGTTATTACTGTTTTTCTCTTTCATTTGTTGTTGGATGTAACTGGGACCTCGTGTACATAATCTCGTTTTCATCTCATGTACCACATGCGGTGCAAATGACAATAAAGACTCTCTGACTCTGACTCAATGCTTCTTGATTAAAAGTAGATGTCAAGCATCCCTTGTTTTCTTCTGCAGAAAGTCTCAAGGCAGTCCAGCCGTATAAATCATGTGATGTCCTACCATTAACTAGCATGTTCCTCCGAGCTGTAGTGCAGAGGTAGGTCCTTTGAGGCTGAGCTCCGACAGCCCAGTGCTTCTCGCCTCTCTGTTGGACGCAGTGCCCCGCCATGAGGCTGTGATCTCACCTGTCAAAATGAATTTAGCGGCAGGTGAGCTCAGCCGGTGGCTACCTGCAGACTACAGTCTTGTTTCATGCTCCAGTTAACTGTCTCCTGCTGAACTTGGTGCTGGAGAAACATGGACAATGACCTGCCCAACCCCACTCAAGTAAATGCAGTCGAAAGCCTCGTCTGGAGTATTCGGAACAGACGTCGGTTGAAGTTAGAGGAGGGAAAGAGATTAAGAAATGGATGAATTTGCCCAAAGTGTTCCCCTATAGCTAGCAGAAGAGTGTGTGGTGTGTTGTATTGTGACAGTGATGCAATTGACCCGGTTGGCAAAGCGTGTGATGCAGAGCATGCACAATCTCTCAAAACTGTTTCAAAATTGAGACTTTTCGGAGCAGAAGACTGGGACAAAAATGGAGAAGCTTAGGTATGCAGCTGAAGCTTTTGTGGCCTTGAACGGTCTGTCGGGCAAACCTGTTTGTCTCATTCTGCCTGAAGTAAGCTGGGTCCTGCCCTTGACACAACAAATAGCTCTGTCATTGATCAGAACACATCCCGGCAACCAGGCATAACTAAAATAGCGTCGCCATTGATCTTTAAAAGGAGGGCTAATCAATCTCTATTAGTTCTGAGCAAAAAGGGCTCGAAGCAACAGCGGAGCAATTCCTGCTCCGCCTTCCACGGACTCGGCTACCAGAAAGCCTGCCGATGATCCAACGATGTCACCACATTTCGTGCTCTGCACTCTCACAGCTCAGACAGAAGGCCTGAGTAACCTCTTCACAAGCACACTGAGCCTGTGAGAAGACAGTCAGACGAGCAGACTGAAGCATGCAGGGAAGTGTTTCAGTCAGCAGGAACCGGCTGTGTTGAACAGCAGCACCTGGCTTAAGAGATAACACTTCCCCTGATCCTCTGCATCCACAGGGCCCAACCAGCTGAATTTACCATCTCATAACCATCGTGGGGCTTTTACCTACAGCAGCCACAATCATTACTCAGGAAATGGATAGCACAAATAGAGACATCAATGTTTTCCGTGATATAAACTGCAGTCACCGAGGGACTGGGGACCCATCTGTGTCTGATTACAAGCTGTAAATCTGTGTAACACTCTTTTTTTCATTGTCTGCACATATAGCTTGGCATGTTTATTGATCTTTGTGGACATTATGATACCTTGCAGAAACACCCATAAGAACATAAAAATGCTAAGACTACTTTTAGCTACTAATCTAAAGATTTTTATGTACCCACAGCCAAAACAGGGCTATCAGAAAGTATTAAGAAATTAAAATATTATTCCCCTAAGGCATGCATAAGTGATACAACAGCATTGAGTGTGTGTTAGGGATGACTCTCAGTTTCTGTCACACCGCAAACATCTGCAAAGTGGACCTATTTTAAGACAATTTTGTGTAGTCTAATATTGCATATGCAGCAACCAAAGAGTTTACAAGGAATCTTGTACATCATCTCTGAGTACTTGGTTCAAATCACCCTCAGCTAGTGCCATGCAGAAAGTTATGTTAATATCTGTTTTAGTGAGTGTTAGTCTTTTTTTGTTGTTGCTAAAATAAATTAGCTGTAGCGCTATCTTCGATTGGGTTTTCTCAAACGTTGTAATTGAGTTTCATCAGAATTTGTCTCCTGGTGCACAAGATAGTTTGCCAACCGACAGACAAACAGCAACAGGCCATAATGGCGGGTAATAAATAAAATTTGACATTGGACATTTGTAACAAGACTGTTAAAATGCAAACCAATACCTGTACAGTACATTGTTGAAAAAGTCATACAGAGAACCTATCAAAGCTGAGAATGGATAGCAAAGCTGTCTGGATCCTCAAGGAAAAGAGAAGAACTGCAAAGTGACTAAGAGGAGGAGTGAAACAAGTAGGGGGAGGAGAACACCACATTTAGTGTATGTTCCATCTAATGTATGGGAAGTTTCGAGGTAAAATATGTAAAACAATCACAGGCAGGTGGGATGGGGGTAGGAGAAACAAGTAGGGAAAAATGAAAAAAGATGGGGAGTTAAAGGGGTAAACAGAAACGTCTTTGATCCTGGCAGACAGATGTTGATGAGAAGCTGTCTTCTCTGTGTAAATGCCCACCTGAGCTGGCAGGTAACCATGCCCAGATGGCTCTTTGTTGAAAACACAGCACTAATGAGCAGATAGAGAGATGGAAAAGAAGGGGAGGGACTTTGGCAAGGGGCTACGAGGAGGTGGCGAGCAATTTGAGAGCAACATGATGGGGTGTTTTTCAGCTGGCACAAAAGCAGGAGAGTTGTAGTGTACTGATTACATTTAATTTACAAACCTCCAGTGTCCTGTCTGGACAACATGAACCAAACATCTGGGAGTTGTTGATAATGTCAGCAACTAGCCAATCACTCAGATGTACAGCCAGCAGTTTTGCATATTCATGACTCAATGCCATGCATGCATCAATAGATCAATACGGATGTGTAGTAGAAAAAAAAAGAAGATTTGCAAACGATCGGTTGTAGACTTCATCAAATCTTTATTTGTCAGCAAATGGAGAACAAGTTTCACAGAAAGTGACAACATCACCAAGTTTTAGTCAGCAAATGTGGGACAGGAGTGGGACAGGAGTGGGACACACCTTTACCCAGTCAGAGGTCAGTCCGCCATACCTGACGCCTGGGTCGGAGTTGATGTTGTTGGCATTCAGGAACAACAAACAAATGATTAATCCTGGGAGAGACTGTCCCAGTTGAGCAGATTCTGAGCCCTACTCGTCCGTTCTGATGACATTAAAAAGTTCACAGAGCCCCCACAAGGTCCAACACCTGAAGAGCTTGACTATCACTTTAATCCATATGGATTTAGAAGCTTTTGATTGCAGAACTTTCATGATCCTTCCTCAGTCATACAACTTCTGGTTTTCAGTATCATTCAGCTTTTGAACCAGTCACGGCATCGGTCACTGTACCAGACACCAAAAAA
>JBBPBX010003815.1:76039-80235 GCA_038048925.1 Garcialebias charrua | reverse complement strand
ATGGATGATGGATGAATTAATGGATGAATAGATGACTGGATGGATGAATGATGGATGAATAGATGACTGGATGGATGATGGATGGATGGATAATGGATGGATGATGGATGGATGGATGGATGAAGGGATGATGGATGGATGGATGATGGCTGGTTGAATGGATGGATGAATGGATGAATGGATGGATGCATGATGGATGATGGATGGATAATGGATGAATGGATGCATGATGGATGGATGATGGATGAATGGATAGATGAATAATGGATTAATGGATGGATGATGGATTACTGGATGGATAGATGGATGGATGGATGATGGATGAATTAATGGATGAATAGATGATGGATGAATGATGGATGAATAGATGACTGGATGGATGATGGATGGATGGATGATGGATGGATGGCTGATGGATGGATGGATGGATGGATGGATGATGGATGGATGAAGGGATGGATGGATGGATGAATGGATGAT
This sequence comes from Garcialebias charrua, assembly GCA_038048925.1. Classification (NCBI taxonomy): domain Eukaryota; kingdom Metazoa; phylum Chordata; class Actinopteri; order Cyprinodontiformes; family Rivulidae; genus Garcialebias; species Garcialebias charrua. Next base: position 79,755 of record JBBPBX010003815.1, on the reverse strand, counting down.
GGATTGATGGATAACTGGATGATGGATGGATGGATGATGAATGGATGACTGGATGGATGGATGGATGGATGGTGGATGGATGGATGAATGGATGGAAGGATTGCTCTTGAAGGTTTCCAGTTGTCCAGGTGAGGACTGACAGCAGACTAAACAGACAAGTGAAGCGTTGCTGTTCTTTATTCATGATGTCATTTACAGAAGGATCATGTAAAGGTTGTTCCAGGACACAGAGAAATGGAGTCAAGTCAATGGTCCGATGAGGTTAGCCCCATGTAGTGCCATCAGCACAGGTGTTGCAGCTGCAGCAATAAACCTCACTCTGGCGGATGATGGATGGATGATGGATGAATGATGAATGGATGGATGAATGGATGAATGGATGAATGATGGATGATGGATGGATGAATGGATGGATGGATGAATGTTGGATGGATGGATGGATGGATGGATGAATGGATGGATGGATGATAGATGGATGGATGATGGATGCATGATGGATGAATGGATGACTGGATGGATGGATGAATGATGGCTGGATTATGAATGGATGATGGATGAATGGATGAATGGATGGATGGATGATGGATGAATGAATGGATGATGGATGAATGATGGATGATGGATGAATGATGGATGAATGGATGAATGAATGATGGATGATGATGGATGCATGATGGATGATGGATGCATGATGGATGAATGGATGACTGGATGGATGAATGATGGATGGATTATGAATGGATGATGGATGAATGGATGGATGATGGATGAATGAATGGATGATGGATGGATGGATGGATGGATGAATGATGGATGATGGTTGAATGGATGGATGGATGGATGATGGATGAATTGATGGATGATGGATGAATGGATGGATGGATGGATGGATGGATGGATGAATGGATGGATGGATGGATGAATGATGGATGAATGGATTATTGGATGGAAGGATGATGGATGATGGATGGATGGATGGATGATGGATGAATGGATGATGATGAATGGATGATGGATGATGAATAAATGGATGGATGGGTGATGGATGAATGGATGGATGGATGGATGGATGGATGAATGGATGGATGGATGGATGAATGGATGGATGGATGGATGATGGATGCATGATGGATGAATGGATGACTGAATGGATGGATGAATGATGGATGGATTATGAATGGATGATGGATGAATGGATGAATGGATGGATGATGGATGAATGAATGGATGATGGATGAATGGATGAATGATGGATGAATGGATGAATGGATGATGGATGAATGGATGGAGGATAGCTGAATGGAGGAATGATGGATGGATGAATGGATGAATGATGGATGGATGGAATGGATGAATGGATAGATGGATGGATGGATGGATGAATGGATGATGGATGGATGATGGATGTTGAATGGATGGATGAATGGATGGATGGATAGATGGATTGATGAATGATGGATGAATGGATGATTGGATGGATGGATGGATGGATGATGGGTGAATGGGTGATGATGATGGATGAATGGATGAATGGATGGATGGATGGATGATGGCTGGTTGAATGGATGATGGATGAATGGATGATGGATGGATGAATGGATGGATGGATGATGGATGGATGGATGAATTGTTGATGAATGAATGAATGTATGATGGATGGATGATGGATGAACAATGGCTGAATGGATGACTGGATGGATGGATGATTATGGATGGATGATGGATGGATGATGGATGAATGGATGGATGATGAATGGATGGATGATGGATGAATGGATTATAGATGAATGGATGGATGATGGATGAATGGATTATAGATGAATGGCTGGATGATGGATGAATGGATGAATGGATGCATGATGGATGATGGATGGATAATGATGAATGGATGCATGATGGATGAATGGATGGATGATGGATGAATGGATAGATGAATAATGGATTAATGGATGGATGATGGATTAATGGATGGATGGATGGATGGATGGATGATGGATGAATTAATGGATGAATAGATGACTGGATGGATGAATGATGGATGAATAGATGACTGGATGGATGATGGATGGATGGATGATGGATGGATGGATGGATGATGGATGGATGGATGGATGATGGGATGATGGATGGATGGATGATGGCTGGTTGAATGGATGGATGAATGGATGAATGGATGGATGCATGATGGATGATGGATGGATAATGGATGAATGGATGCATGATGGATGAATGGATGTATGATGGATGACTTGATAGATGAATAATGGATTAATGGATGGATGATGGATTACTGGATGGATGGATGGATGGATGGATGGATGATGATGAATTCCATTTATAATGCACTTTTCATTAATAAAAATCTCAAAGTGCTACAAATTGTAATAAAGCAAAGATCAAAATAAAACAAGTGATAAAATCAAATAAAATCAATAATAATATCGACTAGCGCTGTACCGGTCTGTCGTGGTGAAGAGAGAGCTGAGTCAAAAGGCAAAGCTCTCAATTTACCGATCGATCTACGTTCCCACCCTCATCTATGGTCATGAGCTTTGGGTTATGACCGAAAGAACAAGATCTCGGATACAAGCGGCTGAAATGAGTTTTCTCCGCAGGGTGGCTGGACTCTCCCTTAGAGATAGGGTGAGAAGCTCAGTCATCCGGGAGGGACTCGGAGTAGAGCCGCTGCTTCTCCACATCGAGAGGAGCCAGTTGAGGTGGCTCGGGCATCTGGTTAGGATGCCTCCTGGACGCCTCCCTGGTGAGGTGTTCCGGGCACGTCCCACCGGGAGGAGACCCAGAGGAAGACCCAGGACGCGCTGGAGGGACTATGTTTCTCGGCTGGCCTGGGAACGCCTTGGGATTCCCCCGGAGGAACTGCTCCAAGTGGCTGGGGAGAGGGAAGTCTGGGCCTCCCTACTTAGGCTGCTACCCCCGCGACCCGACCCCGGATAAGCGGAAGAAGATGGATGGATGGATGGATGAATATCAACTAAGATCAAGATAAAATCATGTGGATGCAGATTAGGCTTGCTTAAAAAATAAATAAAATAAAACAAGTAAAATCAATAAAATCAAGTAAAATCAATAATGATATCAGCTAAGATCAAAGATAAAATCATGTGGAGGCAGATGGATGGATGGATGATGGATGAATTAATGGATGAATAGATGATGGATGAATGATGGATGAATAGATGACTGGATGGATGATGGATGGATGGATGATGGATGATGGATGGATGGATGAAGGGATGGATGGATGAATGGATGATGGATTGATGGATGACTGGATGATGGATGGATGGATGATGAATGGATGACTGGATGGATGGATGGATGGATGGATGGATGGTGGATGGATGGATGGGTGAATGGATTGAAGGATTGCTCTTGAAGGTTTCCAGTGGTCCAGGTGAGGACTGACAGCAGACTAAACAGACAAGTGAAGTGTTGCTGTTCTTTATTCATGATGTCATTTACAGAAGGATCATGTGCAGGTTGTTCCAGGACACACAGAGAAATGGAGTCAAGTCAATGGTCCGATGAGGTTAGCCCCATGTAGTGCCATCAGCACAGGTGCTGCAGCTGCAGCAATCAACCTCACTCTGGTGGATGATGGATGGATGATGGATGAATGGTTGAATGATGGATGAATGGATAGATGAATGATGGATGAATGGATGGATGGATGGATGAATGGATGATGGATGGAT
>JBBPBX010003815.1:63539-73539 GCA_038048925.1 Garcialebias charrua | reverse complement strand
TGATGGATGAATGGATGGATGATGAATGGATGGATGATGGATGAATGGATTATAGATGAATGGATGGATGATGGATGAATGGATTATAGATGAATGGCTGGATGATGGATGAATGGATGCATGATGGATGATGGATGGATAATGGATGAATGGATGCAGGATGATGAATGGATGGATGATGGATGAATGGATAGATGAATAATGGATTAATGGATGGATGATGGATTAATGGATGGATGGATGGATGATGGATGAATTAATGGATGAATAGATGACTGGATGGATGAATTATGGATGAATAGATGACTGGATGGATGATGGATGGATGGATGATGGATGGATGATGGATGGATGGCTGATGGATGATGGATGGATGGATGGATGAAGGGATGATGGATGGATGGATGATGGCTGGTTGAATGGATGGATGAATGGATGAATGGATGGATGGATGATGGATGGATAATGGATGAATGGATGCATGATGGATGAATGGATGGATGATGGATGAATGGATAGATGAATAATGGATTAATGGATGGATGATGGATTAGTGGATGGATGGATGGATGATGGATGAATAGATGACTGGATGGATGATGGATGGATGGATGGATGGATGGATGATGGATGGATGGATGGATGAAGGGATGGATGGATGAATGGATGATGTATTGATGGATGACTGGATGATGGCTGGATGGATGATGAATGGATGATGGATTGAGGGATGCATGGATGGTGGATGGATGGATGAATGGATGGAAGGATTGCTCTTGAAGGTTTCCAGTGGTCCAGGTGAGGACTGACAGCAGACTAAACAGACAAGTGAAGCGTTGCTGTTCTTTATTCATGATGTCATTTACAGAAGGATCATGTGCAGGTTGTTCCAGGACACACAGAGAAATGGAGTCAAGTCAATGGTCCGATGAGGTTAGCCCCATGTAGTGCCATCAGCACAGGTGCTGCAGCTGCAGCAATAAACCTCACTCTGGCGGATGATGGATGGATGATGGATGAATGATGAATGGATGGATGAATGGATGAATGGATGAATGATGGATGATGGATGGATGAATGGATGGATGGATGGATGGATGAATGGATGAATGGAGATGGATGGATGGATGGATGGATGGATGAATGGATGGATGGATGATAGATGGATGGATGATGGATGCATGATGGATGAATGGATGACTGGATGGATGGATGAATGATGGCTGGATTATGAATGGATGATGGATGAATGGATGAATGGATGGATGGATGATGGATGAATGAATGGATGATGGATGAATGATGGATGATGGATGAATGATGGATGAATGGATGAATGAATGATGGATGATGATGGATGCATGATGGATGATGGATGCATGATGGATGAATGGATGACTGGATGGATGAATGATGGATGGATTATGAATGGATGATGGATGAATGGATGGATGATGGATGAATGAATGGATGATGGATGGATGGATGAATGGATGGATGAATGATGGATGATGGTTGAATGGATGGATGGATGGATGATGGATGAATTGATGGATGATGGATGAATGGATGGATGGATGGATGGATGAATGATGGATGAATGGATTATTGGATGGAAGGATGATGGATGATGGATGGATGGATGGATGATGGATGAATGGATGATGATGAATGGATGATGGATGAATGGATGATGGATGGTTGAATGGATGGATGGATGATGAATAAATGGATGGATGGGTGATGGATGAATGGATGGATGGATGGATGGATGGATGAATGGATGGATGGATGGATGAATGGATGGATGGATGGATGGATGATGGATGCATGATGGATGAATGGATGACTGAATGGATGGATGAATGATGGATGGATTATGAATGGATGATGGATGAATGGATGAATGGATGGATGATGGATGAATGAATGGATGATGGATGAATGGATGAATGAATGATGGATGAATGGATGAATGGATGATGGATGAATGGATGGAGGATAGCTGAATGGAGGAATGATGGATGGATGAATGGATGAATGATGGATGGATGGAATGGATGAATGGATAGATGGATGGATGGATGGATGAATGGATGATGGATGGATGATGGATGTTGAATGGATGGATGAATGGATGGATGGATAGATGGATTGATGAATGATGGATGAATGGATGATTGGATGGATGGATGGATGGATGATGGGTGAATGGATGATGATGATGGATGAACGGATGAATGGATGGATGGATGGATGATGGCTGGTTGAATGGATGATGGATGGATGGATGATGGATGGATGAATGGATGGATGGATGGATGATGGATGGATGGATGAATTGTTGATGAATGGATGGATGGATGATGGATGGTTGAATGGATTGATGAATGATGAATTGATGATGGATGAATGAATGTATGATGGATGGATGATGGATGAACAATGGCTGAATGGATGACTGGATGGATGGATGATTATGGATGGATGATGGATGAATGGATGGATGATGAATGGATGGATGATGGATGAATGGATTATAGATGAATGGATGGATGATGGATGAATGGATTATAGATGAATGGCTGGATGATGGATGAATGGATGAATGGATGCATGATGGATGATGGATGGATAATGATGAATGGATGCATGATGGATGAATGGATGGATGATGGATGAATGGATAGATGAATAATGGATTAATGGATGGATGATGGATTAATGGATGGATGGATGGATGGATGGATGATGGATGAATTAATGGATGAATAGATGACTGGATGGATGAATGATGGATGAATAGATGACTGGATGGATGATGGATGGATGGATGATGGATGGATGGATGGATGATGGATGGATGGATGGATGATGGGATGATGGATGGATGGATGATGGCTGGTTGAATGGATGGATGAATGGATGAATGGATGGATGCATGATGGATGATGGATGGATAATGGATGAATGGATGCATGATGGATGAATGGATGGATGATGGATGACTGGATAGATGAATAATGGATTAATGGATGGATGATGGATTACTGGATGGATGGATGGATGGATGGATGATGGATGAATTAATGGATGAATAGATGATGGATGAATGATGGATGAATAGATGACTGGATGGATGATGGATGGATGGATGATGGATGATGGATGGATGGATGAAGGGATGGATGGATGAATGGATGATGGATTGATGGATGACTGGATGATGGATGGATGGATGATGAATGGATGACTGGATGGATGGATGGATGGATGGTGGATGGATGGATGAATGGATGGAAGGATTGCTCTTGAAGGTTTCCAGTGGTCCAGGTGAGGACTGACAGCAGACTAAACAGACAAGTGAAGCGTTGCTGTTCTTTATTCATGATGTCATTTACAGAAGGATCATGTGCAGGTTGTTCCAGGACACACAGAGAAATGGAGTCAAGTCAATGGTCCGATGAGGTTAGCCCCATGTAGTGCCATCAGCACAGGTGCTGCAGCTGCAGCAATCAACCTCACTCTGGTGGATGATGGATGGATGATGGATGAATGGTTGAATGATGGATGAATGGATAGATGAATGATGGATGAATGGATGGATGGATGGATGAATGGATGATGGATGGATGGATGATGGATGAATGGATGGATGATAGATGTATGATGAATGAATGGATGGATGATGGATGGATGGATGAATGGATGAATGATGGATGATGGATGGAGGGATGGATGGATGGATGATGGATGGATGGATGAATGGATGATGGATGTTGAATGGATGGATGGATGGATGATGGATGAATTGATGGATGATGGATGGATGGATGGATGGATGTATGAGTGATGGATGAATGGATTATTGGATGGATGGATGATGGATGATGGATGATGGATGGATGGATGGATGATGGATGGATGGATGGATGATGGATGATGATGGATGGATGATGGATGAATGGATGATGGATGGTTGAATGGATGGATGGATGATGAATAAATGGATAGATGGGTGATGGATGAATGGATGGATGGATGGATGAATGTATGGATGAATGAATGGATGGATGGATGATGGATGCATGATGGATGAATGGATGACTGGATGGATGGATGAATGATGGATGGATTATGAATGGATGACGGATGAATGGATGGATGATGGATGAATGAATGGATGATGGATGAATGAATGGATGAATGATGGATGATGGATGAATGGATGGATGAATGGATGATGGATGAATGGATGGAGGATAGCTGAATGGAGGAATGATTGATGGATGAATGGATGAATGATGGATGGATGGATGATGGATGAATGGATAGATGGATGGATGGATGAATGGATGATGGATGGATGATGGATGGTTGAATGGATGGATGAATGGATGGATGGATAGATGGATTGATGAATGATGGATGAATGGATGATTGGATGGATGGATGGATGATGGATGATGGGTGAATGGATGATGATGGATGGATGAATGGATGAATGGATGGATGGATGGATGATGGCTTGTTGAATGGATGATGGATGAATGGATGATGGATGGATGAATGGATGGATGGATGATGGATGAATGGATGGATGATGGATGGATGGATGAATTGTTGATGAATGGATGGATGGATGATGGATGGTTGAATGGATTGATGAATGGATGAATGGATGATGGATGAATGAATGTATGATGGATGGATGGATGATGGATGAACGATGGCTGAATGGATGACTGGATGGATGGATGATTATGGATGGATGATGGATGGATGATGGATGAATGGATGGATGATGAATGGATGGATGATGGATGAATGGATTATAGATGAATGGATGGATGATGGATGAATGGATTATAGATGAATGGCTGGATGATGGATGAATGGATGCATGATGGATGATGGATGGATAATGGATGAATGGATGCAGGATGATGAATGGATGGATGATGGATGAATGGATAGATGAATAATGGATTAATGGATGGATGATGGATTAATGGATGGATGGATGGATGATGGATGAATTAATGGATGAATAGATGACTGGATGGATGAATTATGGATGAATAGATGACTGGATGGATGATGGATGGATGGATGATGGATGGATGATGGATGGATGGCTGATGGATGATGGATGGATGGATGGATGAAGGGATGATGGATGGATGGATGGATGATGGCTGGTTGAATGGATGGATGAATGGATGAATGGATGGATGGATGATGGATGGATAATGGATGAATGGATGCATGATGGATGAATGGATGGATGATGGATGAATGGATAGATGAATAATGGATTAATGGATGGATGATGGATTAGTGGATGGATGGATGGATGATGGATGAATAGATGACTGGATGGATGATGGATGGATGGATGGATGGATGGATGATGGATGGATGGATGAAGGGATGGATGGATGATGATGAATTCCATTTATAATGCACTTTTCATTAATAAAAATCTCAAAGTGCTACAAATTGTAATAAAGCAAAGATCAAAATAAAACAAGTGATAAAATCAAATAAAATCAATAATAATATCGACTAGCGCTGTACCGGTCTGTCGTGGTGAAGAGAGAGCTGAGTCAAAAGGCAAAGCTCTCAATTTACCGATCGATCTACGTTCCCACCCTCATCTATGGTCATGAGCTTTGGGTTATGACCGAAAGAACAAGATCTCGGATACAAGCGGCTGAAATGAGTTTTCTCCGCAGGGTGGCTGGACTCTCCCTTAGAGATAGGGTGAGAAGCTCAGTCATCCGGGAGGGACTCGGAGTAGAGCCGCTGCTTCTCCACATCGAGAGGAGCCAGTTGAGGTGGCTCGGGCATCTGGTTAGGATGCCTCCTGGACGCCTCCCTGGTGAGGTGTTCCGGGCATGTCCCACCGGGAGGAGACCCAGAGGAAGACCCAGGACGCGCTGGAGGGACTATGTTTCTCGGCTGGCCTGGGAACGCCTTGGGATTCCCCCGGAGGAGCTGCTCCAAGTGGCTGGGGAGAGGGAAGTCTGGGCCTCCCTACTTAGGCTGCTACCCCCGCGACCCGACCCCGGAAAAGCGGAAGAAGATGGATGGATGGATGTTTCGGTGCTATGGTGGGGGCGAAAACCAGATTGAAACTCTTCATAAATGTTGTTGTTGGACAGGTGTGAGTGAAGTTGACTAGCAACAGTTTTTTCAAGAATTTTGGAGATGAAGGGCAGATTGGAGATCGGACGAAGATTACTGAAGTTGGTGAAGTCAAGACCTGGTTTCTTGATGATGGGGGTGATGGCAGCAGATTTGAAAGCTGTGGGAACAATGCCAGAGGTTAGGGAGGAGTGGATGATATTAGTGATGACAGGGAGCAGGGAGCAGAGACAGGAGACAGGCTTTAACAAGAACTGTGGGAAATGGGTCAAGTTGACAGGAAGAGGACTTGGACTTGCTGGTAATATCAGTAATGTCATCAGCAGAGGGGAGGGAGAAGACAGAGAAAGAGAGGGAGGGAGGGGGGAGTACAACGAGGATGCTGGGGGCAGTATTTTGTCCAAGGTGTTTATGAATTGAAATAATATTTTCATTGAAATATGACATAATGGAGTTGCAAAATTCTGTGGAAACTATGTGAGAGGGTAGAGAGTTAGGAGATGAGACAGAACGGTGAAGGAGAGAGAACAATGTTTTTGAATTACCAACATTGGAACTGATGATGTCTGAGAAGTAGCTGGATTTGGCTTGAGAAATACTGTTCTTGTAATGGACGAGGTGGTGGTTTGCATAAAGTTCCATGAGGCAAACTGGATGCTGCTGAACACAGATGTGATCTGCCCCACACATCTGCACATATTTCTTCTAATATACAATTGATATCTATTGATCTATAGATCTGGATCAACTCCTCACAGCTGTGCTAAACACTATATTTGAAAATAAAACGTTTTAAATTAGAAATATGAATGTTCCGTTTATTGATTTGTATATTTTTATGAATATATTGTGGTGGACCACTAGGGGGCTCTACTCACACCCAGTGGACCGAATGTGTTACAGGGTGCTTTTATTGTGAAAGGTCCAGAGGACCGGATGTTGTGTTGGTATATAAGCCGGTGTTGGGTGGTTTTCCCGCCAGTTGAAGTAGGAGTTGAATAAAGTGAAGACCTGCGTTCCGTCTCCTTGTGTCGTCTCTTCACCTCCTCCTACAATATCTTGTCTGACACCTGAGAAGATAAACCCAATATTTAAGAAAGAATACCACATTTGAAATGCAAAGACGTTGGTTACGTACCGTAACCCCAGATTCTACGAGTATAGCGGAGCCCTTTAGCTCCTATTGGAATCCTCCCTCGCGCGTCAGCGCCTACTGAAAACCTTTTAGTCCACGCCCACCTACCGGATGGGCCCACCCCTCGGTCTATAAAACCCCTTGACCGAGGTGAAACTATCTCCAAAAATAGCCAATTCATTCAGCCATTTTGGATGCAGAGTGGCCCAATAGCTAAAGGGCTCCGCTATACTCGTAGAATCTGGGGTTACGGTACGTAACCAACGTTCTAACGTCGTATAGCTCGCCCTTTAGCTCCTATTGGAATAAAGGGCGAAGCAGGAAATAGTCCATGCCACGCTGGATCCAACCAACGCAGAGCACCTGCTCACCCAATCCCAATAAACCTGTCCTCCCTCAAAGTATGAGGGAGGGCCGGTGGTGGGCTGGAGGAGGCCCGCAGGCCTTTACACAACCTCCAGACGTGCCCTGCTGCAGAACAGCGGGCCACAACATTGAAAAACGAAATGTTTTAATTGTTGATGTTTTTTTTACATTGCCGGTGAGAGGGTCACTCTCAGGCTGCAAAAGACCCCCACAAAAAAAGGGGGTAAGAATCGAACTGCCACAAGAACTATGTACAACAGGCAGTTAGAACATTAGGAGGTGAACTCCTACTACTTATCCAGGACTCCCAGGACTGAATGAGTCATAGAAAAAGTAGAAACATCCCGTAAATAAAAACGGGTGAAAGAACAGGGCGAGCCCCAAGCTGCGGCCTGACAGATGTCGCTGACCGACATCCCACCATGCAGAGCTGTGGACGACGCAATCGCTCTCGTCGAATGAGCTCGCAGGGATGCAGGAGGCTCCTTCCCTGCAGCTTTGTAAGCCTCTGATATGGCTTCACATAGCCAATGGGAGAGGCGCTGAGAGGACAGAGCCCGACCCGCTGAGTTGTCCCTGTAATGGACAAACAGATTTTGAGAAAGGCGCACCCCCTCTGTGCGAGCCATATAACATCTAAGAGCCCTAACTGGGCACAGTAGATGTGACCTAACCTCCTCCTCCGATGAATGGGGAGGGAGATGGAACCCGTTCAAAGTTATTGTCCGTGACTTGAAACTGCTGGTGATCGACTTTGGGATAAAAGCCGGGCTAGGCCTCAAAGTTGCTGAGCTACCATTAGGTTTAATTTGTAAACAAGAGGGAGCCACAGAAAGTGCACAGAGGTCACTGACCCTCTTTGCAGACGTGAGTGCCAACAGAAGAGCAGTTTTTATGGACAAAAACTTCATTGACACTTCCCCTAAGGGTTCAAAAGGGCTTTGGTTAAAGCGCCTAGAACCAATGTTAGATCCCACTGAGGGGTGATGTCACGCTTCAAGGGCCTAAGGCGTCTCACGCCCCTAAGGAAACGTTTCAACAGCATCTGATTGAATAACGTCCTGCCGCCGATACCTTCATGACACGATGCTATAGCCGCCGCGTACACTTTTATCGTGCTAAACGCTAGCTCTCTCTCCAACAGCAGCTGAAGAAACGCTAGGACACAGCCAATGTCACATGATGTGGCCTCGATGTCCCTATCCCTGCACCACTGCTGAAAAGCTGCCCACTTAGACGCATAAAGCGTAGTGGTGGACGACGCGCGGGCGTCCTGAATTGTCCTGACCACGGCTGGGGTGAGGCCTAAACTTGTTAGGCGGCGCCGCTCAGCTTCCAGGCCCAAAGGCGTTGGCCTATTTCCGGGAAATGCCTGATCGCCCCTCCTGCTTGGAGGAGAGCATCCTCCCTCCATGGCAGCCGCAGAGGGTTGTCCACTACTAGCTGCTGCAGGTCTGGGAACCAGGGGGCATACCTGCGCTCTGGGGCCACCAGGATGAGAGACAGTTTCTCTTCCCGGACTCGCCCCAGTACCCTCGGGATGAGAGAAACTGGTGGGAAAGCATACAGGCTTTTCTCTGACCACCAACTGAGCGCAAAAGCGTCCACCCCCAGAGGGGGGTCGTCTTTGGGGTTCAGTGAGCACCAGAGTGGACACTTCCTGTTGTCTCGGGCTGCGAAGAGGTCTACCTCTGCGTGCCCGAACCTGGTCCAAATCTAATTTATTATGTCTGAGTGGAGGGACCAGTCCCCTTGACGTGGGCCCCCCCTTGACATGATGTCTGCTCCTACGTTCAGCACCCCGGGGATGTACACTGCTCTCAGAGAGAGCAGGTTCTGTTGAGCCCACAGCAGCAGTTGTCTGGCAACGTGCAGCAACTGAGCTGAGCGAGATCCCCCCTGACGATTGATGTACGAGGCTGCCACCTGGTTGTCGGTGTGCACTAGTACATGTTGCTGCTGAACCAGATGGGAAAAATGAAGTAAAACCTTCTGGACTGTCATTAGTTCCAGAACGTTTATGTGAAGGTGAATGTGGCTTGGCCACCTTCTCCCCACCGATTGGGACAGACACGTCCCCCCCCCATCCCATCAGAGAAGCATCCGTGAACACTGGGATGTGAGAAGTAGGTGTGATCATGGAGACACCCGCCTTCATGATGCGGGTGCTTTTCCAGTGACGTAGGTCTGACCTTACAGATGGAGGAACCAACACCATCCTGCGCTTCTGGCGCACCGGGTCCACACGCAGGCTGGCAAACCAACGTTGGGTCGATCTCATGTGTAATAAACCCAAATTTATCACCAGATGGGCGGCTGCCATCAGGCCCAACAACATAATTGTTGCCG